>JAVCKV010515377.1:0-11454 GCA_032274145.1 Herpochondria borealis | reverse complement strand
CAGAACAACAGACACTTGCAGTATATGTACCAATTCTTATTACCAACTCAATACAAATGGAGTGATTAGTTGCGAGAAACATGATGCCAATGAAGGGTGTGATATGTTTTCATAAACAGAATCCAATACTTGTGATACTTGTTAGTCGGAATTCATTTTGATGAATAAAGTAACAGAGTGTGAATTGGCTTTCATTGATGGGTGTTCTACTTACTCTTCTGTTTCGACTTGTTCAGTTTGCAATGATGGATACGATTATGTCGATGATAAGACATGTACTTTGCTTTAACCAGAAACACATTGTGTGACTTCTATTGAAGGATAGTGTACTTAGTGTGATGAGGATTACTTTATTTCCAGTGGATAATGTTTGACTGGATTTGATTATGAAATGGAAAATTGTAAGTTGAGTAATTTGGGTGAAAGTGCAACTACTAAACTCGCTGGAGAATGTAAAGTCTGCTTGGAAGGGAATGTTCCTTTTAATTAAAAGGATAACTTCGTTTGTTTGAACAATAGGGAATTTGAAAGAATCAACCCTAATTATTCAATCGAAAATTGCCAAGCTTATATCAAAAGTGGTAGTAATTATTAATGTACTGAGTGTGTTGATGGTTTCAGATTAAATGCAACTTTTGAATGCGAAGAAGGCTGTGGTGCTTAGAAGGAAATCAAAATCAATTTCCAACAATCCGGAACAAAATTATCTTTTTCAAAAGACAAAAGATGCGAGGACTACACAAATACCTTGATTGAAGCTGAGGAAATCACTTTAAACAATTCATTAGAACTCACTCCTCATCTTTTATCTGATACTCAAAGACATTTGATCACATTCCAGGACGAAACATCTTTCAGATTAGCAGACTCCTCCATGATCCCTTCCGAAACTGAATACAGAGGACTCTTCAAAATGCCAGAAATAAAATTAGCCATCAATATGACTGATACAATTCATAAAAGAGATGAATTTGATCAGAATTGCCAAAATTATGCATTATTAGATGATGGAAATACTGCAGGGTGTGTAAATTGTAGATTCGGATTCTTTGGAATAATAAAACATTTCAATATCGACAAATGTATAGAATACACTGGAGATATTTGTAGCAAATGTTTATAAACATACTTCCCAAATACAACTGGAAAACGTTGTCTTAAATAAACCATAACTGATTGCATGAGATATATTAATACTGTAGGGGGAGGGTGTGCTTAGTGTAAAGATGGATACATTAATGATACGGCATCTTGTACTAAAAATACATTGAACAACTGTTCTTTTGTTGATTATGAAAATAATAAATGTATAAAGTGCCATGATGGATATGTGAAAGTTGATGACCTTTGTTTCGAATAGGACGTGAATTGTCTGGAATATGAAGTTGTCGGAGGGGTCTCGGTTTGTAAAAAATGTGATGCCACTTACTAAGTAGTTAATGATGTCTGTAAATTGATCGAAGAAGTGAATTGTTGGAAGTATGACGAGATAAATGATAAGTGTGATTTATACTACAATTCCTTCCCAATCACCACAATGAACGAATGTCTTTTCCCAGAAAAAATAGAAGGGTGTAGTAAATATTCTGATTTGGTTACTTGTGAAGAGTGCATGATAGGGTTCCAGAAATTCGATGGCAATACTTGTTGCAAAGATGGACAATATTTTGCAGGAGATGGTTGTGAAGATGGAAATACTCAAGATTGTTTGAATTATTCATTGATAGCAGGGACTACTGATTATGAATGTAGTGAATGTATAGCATAGTATCACTTGGATAGCGAATCAAAAGAATGTTGTAAGAATGGATTTATTTATGATTCAGTTAATACTGAATGTATTTCTGATATTTCCTTTAAAATTAATAATGCTTTGAATTGTGCTGTTTTTGATCATTAAAATAATAAATGTATCTCTTGTTTGGTGACAGGGGGTGACACTTACTATATGTCCAATGGATTTTGCTGTTTAGAAGGAGGATATAATTCAAATTCAGATGGAATATGTGTTGCTAATGTTAATGATGAATGTTTATAATTCGTTGATGATAAATGCACTAAATGTAAACCAGGTAAAGTATTGCCTCATTGTTGTGACCCGGAACAATTTTATCATACAACAAATGAAGTATGTTCTGATATTCCAATTGACAAATGTATTGAATATGACTAAACTAATACACAATGTGATAAATGTGAGGAAATGAATTTCTTATCTTCTGATAAATTGAAATGCTGTACCACCCTTACCCAATTTTACGATCTTGCCAACACTGTCTGTGTGGATGTTACTACTGCAGTTACTAAATGTGTAGCCTATTCCGCAGATGAAGAATGTACTATGTGTGATAAAACTGATAGTGTAAAGGCTTTGAGTCAAGAAGTAGTGACTTGTTGTGATCCAAAAAATAGTATGTTTACTTCAACTGATTGCAAAAGTTTTGATTTTATTTATGATAATTGCAAGGATTTCCATGACATAATCAGCACAGACAAACCAAATAACTTATGTTAGAATTGTGATGATGGTTATTACTTATAATTAGGAATATGTATTGAATATGGTAAAAAGTATGATGTCACTGGAGATGATAGAGAAGTAGACATTACTATTCATTAATGTATGTAAACAAATGACGATGACACTGCTTGTTTGAAATGCAACAAAGATACATACCCTGTCGATGAAGAAATGTCTGCTTGTTGTGCTGCGGGAGAAGAATACAATTCTACAGATTCAGTATGTGAACCTTTTAATAAAAGTCATTAGAAATGTGCTGTATATGATGTTGATATTAAAAAGTGTGCTTAAATAGATACTCTTGAATTTGACTATGCTTGTCTTGCCACTTCAGAAATTATTTACTATGGAGAATTTTGTTGTCAAGAAGGATAATATCATGATGCTACTGAATGCACTGATATCGCAGAGAGTGACTGTGCTTAGTACGATGGTACTGAATGTACTAAATGTCATGAGGGTTTCTTATTAACAACTACCAAAACATGTGCTGAAATTGTTAATTGTGATATTATTTCTTATAATCAATGTGCGAAATGTTCGGGGGATTTTTCATTTGATATGACAGAAAATAATTGTACTGAATCAACATTCACTAATATCAAAGACTGTAAGAGGTATGCTGCTGGTGGGGCTTCTTGTGATTTATATAATGGAACATATTATGATCATAATGGTGTTTGGTGTTTATTAGGATAATACAATGATACGGGAAATTGCAAGCCAATCCCAGATATGAATTGTTCAAAATATGATACAAATGGAAAATGCTAACAATGCTTCCACTCAACCAACAATTCAAAATGCGAAACAGATAATACTATTCTACTCGAAAACAAAACACTATCTCCATCATGGAATAACGATTCGTTTAAAAGATTTTAATCAACAGAATACTTAACTCATTTCCTTCATTTCTACAATTCCACAAATGACTATTATATTTCTTCAATAGATAAGATTTGTTGTTTGCAAGGAACTATTTATGACTCAGTGAAATAAGAATGTGTTGCTTTTGTTATTGATAATTGTTTGGAAGGAAACCTGGAAGATACCTGCACTCTTTGTAAAGATGGATATCATCTGATGGGAGGAAAGTGTTGTCCTTTCGGAAAGGGTTTGGTTGCTGGGGTTTGTGAAGATGATGCAACAAAGGCCTGTGATTAGTTGACTCTGACTGTTGATGGAAATACTATTTCTTATTATGAGAAGAATGGAAAGTGTTGTTTGGAAGGGTCTTATTGGAATAAATTGGATAAGAAATGTAAAGTCCACCCAGATTTCAATTGTGATTAGTCAATGGATGAATTTTCTTGTTCTGAATGTAAAGATAATTATGAATAAGTGGATTTCTTTACCAGTTACACTATTAAGAATATTGAAAGACCAAACTGCAAATCCAATGAAAGACTTATATCTTTTAAGACTTGCCTTCTTTCATCCAAAGTTCAAATTGATAATTTCATTCCGAAAATAGAAGCTGATGTTTTGTTCGAACATTGTGCTATTTTAAATAAAGAAGATAAAAAATGTGAAACTTGTGTAGAAGGAACTTACAATATGGACTTTCAATATTGTTGCATGGAAAATGAAATTCATCATGAAAACAAATGTGTTGATAGAGAATAATTTGACGAAGGAAGCTCAGCTGTCGATATGATTAACTTAAAGGTCACTCAATGTGAGGAGGGTTTCAATCTACAAGAAGGGGTTTGCTGTAAAGACAATTACTATTTGAATTTAGATACCAAAACATGCACCCTGACTTCTCCAAATTGCAAAACTTTTAACATACAAACAAAAGTATGTGATGTTTGTGATATGGGATACTACCATTTCAACGACACAGACAACTGCTGTTCCAATGGATCTTTCTTCGATAAAGAAATGAAAAAGTGTATGATATATAACAAACCAGGTCTGACTTCTTGTGAAAAAGGAGAAACAAATGACAAATGCCTACACTGCAGAGACTAATACGACGAGAAGACAGAAACAGGAACCTTATATCTTTCTAATGATCATTGTTGTTCCTTGGGAACTATTTTCGATATGACAGATAAATAATGCCAGACAATACAATCTCTCTTCCAAGACAGCAAGGCGAATTGCACAATGATAATAGATGGTAAGTGCAAGGGTTGTTCTTAGGGAAATCAATTTTTTGAAGAGGAAGAAATATGTTGTCAATAAGGACAGTTCCCTATTTTAGATAACAATGAATACTACTGTACTGATGATGTAACTTTAGACAATTGTAAAGAAGTTGTCAAAGATGGAGCTGAGTGGAAATGTAATGAATGCAAAGAAACCACTGATTACCTATCCAATGGGAGGTGCTGTGCAGATGAACAAATGTATGTTGCTGAATATAATGAGTGTGTCAAGATTTTCTATTAAGATGAACTTTAGAATTGTCTTATGGAAAAGGATGGGAAATGTGTGACTTGTAAATCAGGGTATTATTTATCTTATGAATTGGCTAACATTGGCGATATTCCCACTGATTAAACAAGAAATTGCATAAAAGAAGGATTTGTAAAATTGAAGAATTCAAAATTTATTATTAGTTTGGAGTCTTCTGATTTCAATTCTGATCTTTTGCCTGATAAATGTAAATAAGCTGATGTGTTTGGAGATGGAATGAATAATGTTGTTTGTAAGAAATGTGAAAAATCTGCAGAAACAGCAACTCTTCAAGGAAATAAACCAAAGGTTCTTTGTTAAGTTGAGACAGATGAATGTGTATTTTTTGATGGAACAAAATGTCATTCCTGCTCAGAAGATTTTTATATAACATAATATAATGACAATGGTACAAAATTAGAACCTGATTAACCATACTGTTGTCCAATAGATCAATACTACGACACAAATTTCAGTGGAACTGGATCAAAATGTGTTATTATACCACCAACTATCAACAATTCAAATAGTACAACATAATGTAAATAGATAATTATAGAGAACGGACAATCAAGATGTGGATATTGTGCAGACGGTTTCATTCTTAAATAAAATATATAAGGTAGTGGTGATCTTTGTGTACCAAGCACACCAACAGATACAACAAACTGTTTAATTGGAGTTGGAGTTATTTGTTATATGTGCAAAGAAGGATTTTATATTGACAATTCTGATGTATGTTAATAAATAAACAATAAAGACTACCTTACTCCAGAATAGTGCAAGGGTAAAGACACTAAGGGTTGTATAGGATGTATTGATGATTACTATGTTACCAATAAAGCTTGTTGCAAAGAAGAGGAAATATTCGATGTCACAGAATCAAGATGCCTTCCAATGAATCCCGTAGACAATTTTTTTGCTTGCAAGAAATTCTCAAATGGAGGTTGCCAGTAATGTGATTCTACATAACATTTATTCGCGGACTCACCAAGTAATGGAGGAAGGTGCTGTCCTTTGAATTACACTTGGAAATAAGGATGCACAAAAGAAGACACCCCATCCAAAGCATAGTGTAATTACTATGCCAATGGTAGTAATTGCAGAGAACCCTTCCCTGGCCAAGACTAAGAACCAGCCTGCATCGGAGCAACCAACTATTTAGTAGATAGTAATTGTTGCCCAGAAGGAGAAACCCTTGACGGAATCTGCAAAACAATAATAATTGACGGAAATGCCTGCAAAAGATAAGACAAAGATGAGAATTGCACAAAATGCGATTCTGCCACTGACTACATAACAAATGGAAGGTGCTGTGCTTAGGGCAAACACTTCAAAGTGACAGGGCTGAATGGTCAATGCGAGGATATTGCTATTGATAATTGTTAAGAGATTAAAGATGAGCTATGTACTTCTTGTGATGGAGTGGCAGTGACTGAAGATGGGTGTTGTGGGGTGCAATATTTATCCATTAAATAGAGTATGTGTGTTGATATTCCTACTCCTTGTGATACTTTCAACAAGGCGACTGAAAAGTGTGATGTTTGTATTGGTGGATAATACTCATCTTTCGATAATTGCTGTCCTGATACAGAATTCTTCGATGGCTCTGCGTTTGTTGCTATTTCGGGGATGGACGAATGCAAATAAATAAATGATTAAATACTTGTTGCTGAAAATCAATAATTGGCATGTACTTTGTGTAATGATGGATTTGGTTTGACCAATGGAAGGTGCTGTAAAAAGGGAGAAATATTTTCTCATAATTCAAAAGTGAACTAATGTATTGATAAAGAATTACTTGAAGATAATTGCATGGATTATAATAGAAAGTCGTAGAGTTGTGGAATGTGTAAAGAAGGCTACTCATTATTTAAAGATCTTTGTTGTAAATTCGGTGATATATTAGATGCCGATTTCAAATGTGTGCCTGGATCAGTTGACTCTTGTGACAAATATAATGATGAAGATAAATGTGAGTAATGTAAAACAGGATATTTCCTATCCGATCTCGCTGCCTCCCAATTGTGTTGCAAAATAGGAGTGGCGAATAACGAAACAGTATGTGATGCAGAGGAATCAGTCAAATATTGCAATGGATTTGATAGTGCAGGAAAATGTACTTAGTGTATGATGGGGTCTCACTTATCTCCTGCTGATGTGACAGAACCTTTGTGTTGCTTGAACAGTGAAGTCTATGTCAATGATGATATGAAATGTGTTACTTTGGATACAGTACTTAATAATTGTGCAGAAATAAACAGTAATACTGCTAAATGTACTGCTTGTGATGAAGATTTCTACTTACCTAATAAAGATTATGGTGTGTGTATTGCAATTGAGAATTATGCGGACCAAGGAATTGTAAAATAAATAGAAATACCTTTTTGCATTAAATAAAAAGAGGAAGATGAATGTTATGAATGTGCCTCAGAATTTATTCTGAAAGAGGGAAGGTGCTGTGGAGAGGGATAGTATTGGAACGAAGAGTGCAAGAAGATCCCTGTACTAAATTGTGAAGACTTTTCTTAAGGGCAATGCCAGAAATGCAAAGACAATTTCAATTTAATGAAAATGAATTGTTGTGCAACAGGATTTTATTATGATGAAGAAGAAAAGATGTGCAAGACTAATTTAATAGAATTTTGTATGGAGTATGGATATAATGAAGATGATGTTGTTTGTTAGAAATGTGAACTTGATTCATTTTTGACTGATGATGGAATTAAATGTTGTGGATTATTGAGTTTTTATGATAAGACGAAGATGGAATGTGTGGATTCAGATATGCAATAACTGGAAAATCTTTTCCCTCATTGTGCGAATTGGGATGAATCTACATTTGTCTGTGATCTTTGCCATGATGAATTTTATTTGATAGAAAATAAATGTATAAAGGAAGGATTGGACAAGGATGGTGCCAACCTAACAGGAGATTGTTTAGTTTTCAATACAAATTGTGATAAATGTGCAGATGGATATTTTTTGAGTGAAACTTTTGCTTGTGAATTGATTCCAAATACTTGTAGTAAATATAATCACACATTAAGAGAATGTGAGGATTGTATAATAGGATATTACTTAATAGATGATTTGTGTTGTGCGAATGAATAAGTAGTAGAAGGAGGTGTTTGTGTTACACCTACAACCCCAATAACTGATTGTTTGAAATATGAAACTCTTACTAAATGTGCCTTGTGTAAAGAAGGATATTATATCTAGTAAGTAGGAGTGGTTTGTGCAATGAATGGAAAGTCAGTTGTGGCTAATACTGTAACAAATGGAGAACTGGACAATTGTGATTAGTATGAAGATGAATCAGCATCGAATTGTAGCATGTGCAAGGCAGGATTTGCTTTGGTTACAACAGCTTCTGGATTGCATTGTTATAAATTACAACACCAAAATTGTAAAGATTATAAAATATCTACAGGAACAGATGATACGAGACCAAATGAATTGAGTTGTAATGAATGTTTCGAAGGGCAATTCGTTAAATAAATATCCCCAATCCCTATTCTCACAGAAGATACCGATCAATAATACACTATCAAAGTTGAATACGCCAACATTTTACAGAATTGCGTATTCTTCAATAACAAACTATCAATGGCAGACTCAACTCTTAAATGCGCTGGCTGTGAATTCGGATATTACTATGACTCCAATGACAAAACTTGCAAGGTATACCCTGCTGCCAATACCGAAAATTGTCTGAGAAATGAGATGGATGCAATTGATTGTAATCTTTGTACAAATGGCTATGAATTGATATCAGGAAAATGTGTTGATAGAAAACAAGGGAATTGTTAATACATAGATTCTACTCTTTGCTTGCACTGCAAATCAGAAGAGTCATATGAAGTGAAGACGGTTGCATTGACTTGTACATTAAAAGCAACACTGGATGATTTGGAAGTGGAGGCAGAACCCCATCCAATTTCAGTGGATTTAGCGACAAATGCGAAGAGCACCATCAGTGCGATAGTTTTTACTACCAAAATGTCGGTGTCGATCTTTAGAAATTCCTGAGTTGCCATAAATGTAATGATGAAAATAGAATTCCTTTCATTTCCCTGAGCATAGATAAAAATGCAGCATAAAATGAGCAAGTAAATGGAATATCGAGATTCTCTAACCAAAACAGCGACACCACTAAACTCGACAATTACATCAAAGATGGAGAAAATAAACAAAGCGAATGTTTCTTATCCGATTTATCAGAATTCAACATCGCAGGAACCAACAATTTCCCAGTAGAATGTGCCTTCGGAATTCTGGCAGGTAATTAAGTACCCAATGCTTCCGGTGATGATGACAACAATGTCTTTTGCCAAGCCTGCAAACCAGGATACAAATTAATTGAAAATGTAACAACAGAAATTGAAGAATGTAAAGAAATAGAACATTGCGAGATTTCTGGCCTTGCAGTGAATGCTTGTGATTTGTGTGAATAGAATTACTCATTCGCCTACTCCTCCACCGAATTCCTCGACAAATCTAAATGTATCACCACAGCCACCCCTCAAGTGGCCAAGAATTGTTATTCATTTAATGTGGCTGAGGATAAATGTAGTGTCTGCTTGGATGGATATTAGAAAAATTATGACGATATTTGTGAGAAATTGGATACTCCTTATTGCTCCGACCAGGGAAATAAATTAGAAGAATTCGTCCTCGGGGATTTCCAATTGTCTTACTACAGAGGAGAGCAAGGATGCAGAGTGTGCGAAGAAAACTACACCAAACTACTAAGAAATGACGATGATAAAATCTGTGTTCATTCATACTATATACTTGACAACGATTTCATAAACAACTCTAAATATATTTCTGGATGCAAAGAATACAAAGTAGAAATAGTAGATGGACAACCACTGATTTGCTCAGAGTGTATAGACACACACATACTTACATCTTTAGGAAAATGTTTATTCAGAACACCAACTTTAAAAAATTGCAAAAAACCAAACGACGCTGGAAAATGCACAGAATGTCAAGAAAGCTTTATTCTATTCAAAGGAGCTTGTGTTATTAAAGATACGTCTTTGAAATGCGATGCTTAGGTAGAAGATACTGCGAATTCCAAATTGATTTGTTCCAGCTGCCACGATGCTCATTTCTTGAAGGCAGATGGGAAATGCTATGAAGGGTCAATCAATCACTGCAAAGTGTATACTTCGGAAACAGTTTGTTCGATTTGCGAAGCCAACTTCGAGGCAGTTCTCTTAAACAATAGTATTTCTTACTGCTCTCCCCAAACTACCCACGAAGGGTGTGTTTCATTTGTGCAAGACGAATTCCAAAAAATGAATGTGCAATGCGCTACTTGCGAAGAACACAGTTTCTTGAAAACTATTCCTGCGAAGAAAGTTTGCAATAAATTTTAATTGATTAAATTGTGTGAAAAGTATTCCAAGAATACCAATTTCTTCGATTCCACTTTGAAATGTTCTCTTTGTTAATCAGATCACTATTTATCAGACAATCAATGCCTTCCAAGAGAAAAATAAATAGATAGATGTTTGACTTTATCTCCCTCAGAAGATCTTTGTTAGTTATGTGAAAATGACTTTTATATTTCAGGAGATAAATTAACTTGCATAGCCAACCCTTCAGGAATAGTTGGATGCAGTCTTTTCAGTGACAATGATATTTGTATTTTATGTAGAACAGGATTTTACTTAAAAGGAGAAGAATGTCTTTTGGTAGAGAATAGTAAATTAGTTGATGGTTGCCAGATTTATGACTCACTACAAGAGTGTCAGAAATGCCAACCAAAATATTTCCAAAAAGTGGACAAAACATGTGCAGAAATAACAATAGACAATTGTTCGATTTTCGATTCAGAAGATTCTTGTCAGAAATGTAATGACAATTTTGGAATCCAAGTAGAAACAAATGGAAAGAAAACCTGCATTACCCTGACAGCTATCGACTAGTGTGGGGATAGAAGTCAAGACACTCCTTATGACTGCATCACTTGCAATTCAGGATTTTACCTCAAAGAAAAAGTCTGTGTTGGAACAACCAAAGTACCTGGATGCAAGGACTATTCAAGCGAAACTACTTGCAAAAGATGCAATGATAAATACATTCTTACATTGAAACAGTAATGCCAACTTTCGACCATCAAAACACAAAGCAATTGCAGATCATTGACAGAAGTTTTCCAGCCAAAATGTGTTTTGTGTAAAATTGGATTCTCATTGGACACTAATGGAGGGTGTGTCAAGGATAGTGCCAGCGATATCAAAAATTGTTTGGTTTCTCAGTTGAATAAAAATGTATGTGCTATTTGCCAATTCGGATCCAAAATGAATGAAGCTTTCAGTTGCCTTTCAGGATTAACAACAAATCCAGTCCTTCCAACATTGGGTGGGTCATTTTTGATATCAATTTATTCAATTTTGGTATTGGTGATGATATGATTAATTTAAACCTCTTTATAATAAAATTAATACTTAATTTAGAATTATATTTTTTATTGGAATTAAATAGTATGAAGGGGTTTGGGGTTTGGGGTT
>JAVCKV010515266.1:0-11456 GCA_032274145.1 Herpochondria borealis | reverse complement strand
ACGTTGTCCGTCATGCGGATGCGGGCGTCGTCGTTGCCGGCGAGCTCGAGCAGCGAGTCGCGGTGCGCGTCGTCAAGACGCGAGTTTGCGAGGCGTCGCGTTGCGCGCACGTCGCTGCGGAGCGCGGCGAGACGGTCGCGCTGCGTCGCGACGTGTGGGAGGAGTTTGAGACGGGCGTCCGAGTCGGCGGCTTGTGCCTCCATCTCGAGCGTGGTGAGCAGGTCCGTCGCGTCCGAGAGGTGCTGATCCGTTGCGGCGAGGTGTGCCGTTGCTGTGGTCGGGTTGGACATGGAGGCGGCCTGCGCGGCCGACAGCGCGCCCTGCAGCGTGTCCAGCACCGAGGTGAGCTCCGCGTAGTAGTCCTTGAAGACCGAGTCGGGCGGAATGTCGATTGCTATGGCGCGCGGAATCGGGTGCGCCATGGCTTTTTGTTGTTGCAGCTGTTTCCTATGGCGACGGGGAGGAACCGTGGTCGGAAGTGGGTGAGGCAGGCGGCGGGGATGATGAGGAAGGCGAAGGGGGTAAAGGCAAAGGGGGTAAAGGTGGAGGGGGAGGAGAGCGAGGGCGAGGAGAGAGGCAATTGTTTGTTCGTTACACTGAGCCTTATACGGGTAGCGGGCCATAATTACGACCTTCCCTCCCCGAGTCTTTCTACTTTTTCGATTAAAATTTACTTGGCCTCACCGGTCAAAGCCGCGAGCGGGCGTTGTGCGAGACGTAATCAAAGGCGATCGGCGCGAGCAGGTGCGGAGGCAGGTCGAACGAGTCGACCAGGTCGAGCACGTGCGGGCGCAATGCCGCGCACAGCGCTTGCTGCTCCGCGCGCACGCGCTGCGCCGTCTTGGCCGACACAGCCATCGTGCGCAGAAAAGCCGGCTGTCGCTCAATCGCCGTCGTCGCGAACAGTCCGCCGCACAGTTGCAGCATGTTCGCGAGCGCGTCGTCGCCTTTAGCGCGCACGTCGCGCACACTCGCGTCGAACAGCTCGACGAACAGCAGCTCGGTATGCGCGCGTGCGGCGTCCTCGACGTTTGCGATTGAGGCGTTGAAAGCGTGGGTTCCGTCGCGCGCGCCCTGTTTCGTGCGCGACTCGAGCTCTGCCGTGAGCTGTGCGAAGAGGGCTGCCTCACGTCGACGGAACACGGTGCGCGCAAACTCGGGGGTGCGGGGCGAGGTGTTTTCCACGGCGGCCGCGCCGAGTTTGTCGCGCGTGTTGAGGTAGGCGAAATGGCCGTCGAACACATTACCTTTGCGGACGCCGCGCACAAAGTCTGGCAACACGGTCTTGACGACGGCTTGTAATAGGACGTGGTTGTCGCCTTCATACGTGAGTGCCACGTCGTGTGACGCGCGGAGCGGGGCGAGCAGGTTTTCCGACTTGTAACCCTGTCCGCCGCACGCTTCACGCGCCTCTTGCAGCGCGTGCAGAGAGTGCCACGACATGAGCGCCTTGAAACCGGAGCTCCACGTGTGAAGCGTCTTCCCGAGCTGCTTGTGATGCCAGCGGGTGCGTAGCTTGTTGTTCACGACTTGCATGACGATTGTCGTCGCGACAAGCGGAATCAGTCTCAACTGGTGGCTGGTATAATCGAGCAGTCGCGTTTCATCGCCCGGAGTGCCGAACGCGCGACGTTGCAGCGCGTAGCGAACGGCAATCGTTAACCCGATCTTGGCCTGGTTGAGGGCCCCGGCCGCAACGCTGATACGCCCGCCAGACAGCGACGTCATGGACGCGCCGAACCGCTCGTCCGCACTGCGAAACCGCGTGGAATACGTCCCGTCCAGACTGACCTGCGAGTGGCGGCGCAAAAACTGGCCATGTGGTACGCGCACGCGCGTGAACCAGAGCCTGCCGTTGTCCACCCCGTTCATACCAGGCTTATGTCCGCAGTCCGCGAGCTGGACGCCCGGAACGGGGCCGCCGTCGTCGCGTCGCACGCGCACGAGGAAGGGGTGGATACCATGCTGTGAGCCACGTAGGTCGAGCTGTGCAAAGACGACGGCCCAGCGCGCCGTCGTGCCCGCGCCGCCAATCCAGTACTTCTGCGCTGCCTCGTGGGGAGTATGGAGCACGAATTCGCGGGCGGACGCGTCGTACGTTGCAACAGTCTCGATGCCACGGGCGTTGCTCCCGTGTCCGAGCTCGGTGAGTGCGAAACAGCCGAGCATTTCGCAGCGCTCGATTTTCGGCACCCAATGCTGGGCCTGTTCGTCATCGCCCATGAGCATGACGGTGGCGCCGAACAGGCCGTAGTGGACTGACATCTTGATATCGAGGCTGTGACTGACGAGGCCGCAGGAATCGATGACGGCGTCGTAGCGGGCGCGGCCCTCTGCCGTGCCGGCCGAGATGGAGTTCTCCATGAGGTGCTGGGCCGCGACGTGACGCCACATGCGCATGACGCGAGCGCGCTCGGCCGGTAGCGACTCTCCTGGGCGGTAGTGGAAGTCCGGGTGCTTGAAGAGTTTGTAGAGATTGCGACGTGTCTCGAGATGCGAGATGGTGAGTAGGTCTGTCATGGCGGCGACGTTGAAGGCCGGACGGGCGGGGACGACTGGCGGGGGCGGGCGGTCGCCGCGTGCGAGCGAAAGCTCTGCATCGACGACCCATTGACGGTTTGGCAGGGGGTCAGGCTTGGAGAACTCGCGCTCTGCCATGATGAAGGTGGCAGGTTGGGCCATTGCGGGATGTCGGGGGGTGTTTCAGAAAGTGTCGGGCAGGGCTGCGCGGTGTGTGCGTGGGACATGGTGTGCGGCGGGGAGGTTAAAAATGGGGGCGGCGTGGGTGGGAGCAGCGGACGTCGCGAAGAGTGGAAGGATGGGCGGAGAGGGCGCGAGACGGGTGGAGGGATGGGCTGGCTGGCAGGTGCAGCAGCGATGACAAAGGCGGCGCGCATGTTGTTGTAGGGGGACGTGGAGCGTGTCTCTCAGAGCGGGTGCCAGTGGAAGTTTGAAGGGATTTACCGAACTCTTACTCGCGGAGGCGCCAAACCGCCTCCGCGCGAGATACAATTATAGGCGGCAGGCTAGCTGGGATGGCGGTCATACGGCATGTGCCACGTATTACACGTGGCCACATCGCTACATTTGAATTTGCCGCATGCATGCAAATGTGCCGCTCGGTGGTATCTTCGCGTGTTGTTCATGTTTCATTCGCTGTTTTCACATCGGTCAGTGTAAGTCCGATTATCGATACACTGTCGGGTACAACTTGTATGCTGTAATGCACAGCACAGCAGTGCACTGTACTACAACATTCCACCGTGGAACGCAGCATCTGCGCTGACGGGGCGAAGAGGGTGAAGAGGGTGAAGGGGCGGGCTGTTGAGCGGCTGCGGGAACTCGCTGTTATTGCGCGCTGTGCACGCGCCCATTTTCCCTTTTTGTACTTCCTCTTCTATGTCTGTTGTCGTACTCACATGGCGTTGATTAAATTGCATCCCTCAATATGCGGTAAGCGCGTTGCCTTCCGACCCGCAGCCATTGACTCGTGTCTTTGTGGGCTTCTCAATTGCATGGGCTGAACAAGTTGTTTAGCCCTTCGAAAGGGCGTGAAGACGACATAGGGAGCAGTGCGTACAGTTGTTGGAGCACGGGCTCTTATTTAATTCTGTGCACTCTCGTATATAGACCTATCCACCCTTTTTTGACTACGCCTTGTCAGCTGACGATAGAGCCTTACAACAGTAATTCCTTTACGTCACCAACCGCGCCATTTGTTTTCAAGCACGTGCCACGCGCGCTTCAATTTTTTTTGCATAAGTGCTGTAAATCGTAAATTGCGTACATCCCATTGGGTGACTGCGTAAGTTTGTAACCGTTTACCGCTTTGATCTGAGATCGCCGATCCGAGGCGTGGCGTCACCTCCTCCCTCCTCCAACCAAAATATATTACACAGAGGAAAGGCGTTCACCCACATTTGCCTGCCACTCCCGAGCAACCGTCCACAAACCCTGCCTTGCTTCAGTATGCTATTAACCAGAAACACAAAGAGCTTCTTCTTCAATTGCTTTTCTTTTCGTGTTGTCTTCATTGTTGACGCCTTTGTTCCCATCTTCTCACCCAGCGCGGCACAGAGTTGCTGATCTGGTAGATCCGCCCGTTCTTCTTGCTCGACCAATAAATCTCCCCGTGTGACCCGACCCCGAACCGCATATCCACCCTCCCCGCCCTGGAAAACCCCGTGTCCATTCGCACCACCTGCAGCAGGTTCTTCACCCACTTGGACGGCGTGTGTGGGTTATTGTCATGGTCGAAAAAGATCCGCGGTTCATACGTCGTCGCACGGGATAGTTGTGTGGGTCCCCCGCGCGTCCGCGCGCGTCGCAGCTCTTGCAGAAATGAGTAGTACATTGCGCCGTCCGACGGAAAGTTCGCGTAAAGAAGCACCCCGTTCAGGGCCGAGCCGTTCTCGATCGGACACCCCATTGCAACCGCCTGTCCTGAGAACGAGGCCCCTCGCGTGCCGAAATGGCCGACTATTGCTGCGGGGTATTCGTATCTGTGGCGCGCGTCGTTCCGCGGTAGCCCTGTGATCCCGGTTTGAATGCCACCACGCTCCAGATGCTTGAACGGGCCCTCTCGTTCGGGCCAGCCGTAATTCCTGCCGGGTCGCACGATGTTGATTTCCTCGACGTTGTCGCGTCCGGAGTCTGCCACAAAGAGCTCACCGCGTTCTGAGAAGCACATATTGTGCGGGTTGCGGAAGCCGACCGCATAGATCTCGGAGAGATACCGCCGGGTCTGCACGAACGGGTTTCCGCGCGGGATGGTGTAACGTTTACCACGTCTGGCGAGCGGGTTGATCCGCAAGATCTTGCCGAGGGCGTCGTTCCGCATCCCGCCGCCTGTCACCGCTGACTGTACTGATGCGTCGCCGTGCGCGATGTACAAGTCGTCGCCGTGGAATACTATCTGCTTGATAGGGTGGTCGTAGACTGGTATGCCGATGCGGAGCACCTCGCGCTGAGTCCAAGGGAGCGGAATGCCTGTGTTGCGGTTGACGCGCCACTCGTAGACGACGCTGTCGGAGGGGATGGGCGATTTCGGGCGGAAGAGGTAGCGAAAGCGCCAGTGTGGCCCGTTGCGTTGTTCCATCAGACTGACGTAGAAGAAGCCGTTGAAGGTGAAACGGGGGTGGAAAGCAATCGAGCGTACACCACCGTGAATTTTGTCGGTTTTGTCGACGCTGCTTCCTATACGTCGCCGCATCGCGGCGTTCAGGTCGAACCACAGGGTCACGCGACGCTGCGGGTCGACGCGGTAGATGCGACCGCCGCTGACGCTGGTGCAAACGTAAAGGCTGTTGCGGTGGGGTGTTATGCCAACGATTTTCGCGGTCCGTCCGTTGAAGTCTGGGAGCTTTGCGTAGCGGCGGACGAAGAGGCGGAGTTTGCCTCGCCGAGGCAGGCGTTTGGTCGAACTTATTATTTCCTGATTCTGAGCGGAGAGGGGGCTGAATTGAAGGGTGAGCAGAAGAAGGAATGGTACTACGCACAGGCCGGGACGGGACTGTGGTTGGAGGGAGCTGGACATTGCTTCAAAGGCAGGGCCAGAAGGTTTTTGTAGAGACGATGCGGAAGGGAAGAAGCGGTATAGAAGGAGTAACAGAGAAAGAGAGATGACGGAGGAGATAGGTTTGTGGATGGTGAACACTAGATGTGGAGAAGGGAGAGGAGCGGGTTTGCGGCACGGTTGATAAACGATGGGAGGAGCCTGCGGGGGGACTCGCTTAAGAGAGTAATGTACGCAGCAAGGGGGTCGATCGATCGGGAGAAGTCTCTATCGCTGTGCTTGTCGGAAATGATTATCCAAGTAGGTAGGGCAACCGAGGGTTGGACAATTATAGTTCTGTAAATTCCTCGTTTTTGGAGCGGCCGGCGACATGACCGGTAGGCGGTGGGGGCCGCGGGGTATAAATGGGACGGGGGCAGCGTGGTAACGTATTTTACGCCTGGGATGGTACTTTTGTAGGGTCGCAACAGGATACAGGCTGCGGCGTATGGGTATCGGAAGAGCGTGTCAATGTCGATGACAGGGCGAGGCAACCACGCAATGGTTACGATTTGTTATTGTTTGTGCACGTTTAGATCCCACCCCAGCGTCACGCATGTGCGCGTACCAATCAGTAAGCTATGGCCGCGCGCTGCCCTGAGTGCGTGGGGTGGTGTCCTGACACTTTGTTCTGTCCTTTGATATCCGTAACGAGTTTTTTTTTCTGTAAAAAGCTGCAGCCATTCCGTACCAGGGAGCGCGACTCGTGTGATAGGCCTGGGGGCCATAGGGCTGTACAGGTATGTGCCGTTTGAACTTTTGAAAGAGTTGTAGACCACTTTCAATACTACGAAAATAGTACTTCTTTTACAGTTGTATTGTATGATACAACAGTAATGAACAAAACAGTACCTCAGGTACTTGAATAGTATTCACTGTCGTGCAGTTCAGAAAGTTACAGAGAATTAACCCAGTAAAGGCCACCATGGGTCATGGTTTCAATAACGGTCTTCATAGGAGCCATCATTAGCCAGGAACTCGTCTTTTTCAGCTCCAAACGTGCGCGTGTCCCCTAGTAACACACCATTACCATACTCATGGCTTGTAGTCGACCTCCATCAACTTGCCTTGTGCCAAATTTATGTGTGCTGATCTGGATTGTGCCAGAACCCTGCCGGTTCACTCGCTCAGCATTGAGGACGTATCGAGCGTGGTGAATTAAGCATGCAGCTCGTGGCTTGTTCGTTCTGTAACACAGCCCGTCGACCACCTGGACCATCTTTTTGAAAGATTGGCAGAAACCACATGTTCGGTAATGAGCGGGCAACGCTCAACATGTTTCAACCTGTACACGACTGTACACCGCGCCTTGGAATCTCGCATATGCGTCGTCAGTATCCTATCACGTAAATCGGATGCACAGGGTTCCGACTATGCTCACATAAGTAACAGAAGTAACACTTTCGCCTTCATACAATTTCTCTAGAACATTCTACGTTTACAACAACAGATCCTTCGCGTGCTGCACCTCTTCCCCACTCACCCGCAGTTCTACATGACACCAATTGCTTTAAGCCACGACCATCCCGAAGACAACCTCCTTCTCTCGCGGCGTGAACTGGTCAAGAACGCGGACACCTGGTACACTGCACAGAAGAACATGTCTAATCTGCTGGAGCCATCGTTCCTTTAACACGCAGTGCAGTACATGATGTCCTGGACCGGCGGTCCACCTTTGGACCACAGGTCCGCAACACCTGAGAATATTAAATTAAATAAAATTTTAATAGTTTTAACGATCGCATACGAGAAATCCCGTGAAATAGTGTGGCTTAAATTAAACCACCCTCATTGGCCGCCTCAACTCAACGTCGGTCTATCCCATCTTGTTGCGCTATCGCGCCGCCTACCACTTCGCACGCGTCACACTGCACAGGCTTTCGTTGAACCTCAACGCCTCATCAAAGACCGACCACGCGCCACAGGGCCTCGTCCTCCGCATCCTGTCCACGCCCTAGCCCTCTCGCCAGGTCAAAAAAACACATGGTTGCCGTCGAGAACCCGGCCCAGCCCGAGCCAGACCAAGATGCCCAACAACTCGCTGCAACTACTTCAGGCCCACCGCGCCTGGTCAAGGCGAAGGAGGTTGTGCGTGCCGTCAAGCCGCAGCTGCGCATCAAGTCGATTCAATTCGGCATCATGTCTCCGCAGGACATCGTCGCCGTCTCCACCATTGAGGTGAACAACCCGGACCTCTACCAGCCCGAGGACCGCGCCCAGATGCGCGGCGGCGTCCTCGACCCACGTCTCGGCGCGTTCAACAAGACCACCACTTGCGAAACTTGCGGCGAGAACATGCAGGACTGCAGCGGTCACTTTGCGTATATCCGTCTCCGTCTCCCCGTCTTTCATGTCGGCTACTTCAAGTCGACCATCCAGGTCTTGCAAATGATTTGCAAGCATTGTTCCAGAGTCTTACTTTCGCCAGAGGAGCGTGGGAGGTTCCTCAAGATCATGCGGAACCCCGTCCCTTCCGCGAAGAGCCATATTCGCGGTGCGGTGCTGCGCACTATCTGGGAAAAGGCGAAGAAAGTCCGCAACTGTTACTTTTGCGAGCGATATAACGGCACTGTGAAAAAGGTTGGCTCAATGAGGATTGTCCATTATCCGAGAGAGAACAAACCAACGACAAAAAAGAAGGATGAAGAGGAAGAAGATCTCGAAGAGGAAGAGGATTGGCGAAATGTTGTCGACCCTGTCTTCGATATGGCTGTCAAGTCCAGCGCTGAGCTTCGGAAAAGCATTCTCCGTGCCGCAGACGACCTCAATCCTGCGAGGGTTCAGCTGCTCTTCGAGAAAATCCCACCGGAAGATGTCGAGCTACTGGAGATGGATCCTGCTGTCGGTCGACCAGAGCACATGCTTGTTCAGAATATGCCCGTACCGCCGCTATGTATTCGCCCGACCGTCATGCAGGACCCGTCACAGGGCTCCACAGAAGACGACCTCACCGTAAAAGCGTCGGAGATCATTCAAAATAACTCCGTCATCACACAGCTCCTCGACCAGGGAATGGCCACCTCGGGCAGTCTCTTCGAAATCTGGGACAACCTTCAGTACGAGGTTACGCGATACATCCACTCTGAGCACCCGGGTATCCCTCCTACGCAGGATAAAAAGCCCATTCGCGGGATCAGCCAGAGGTTGAAGGGAAAGACTGGCAGGTTTCGTGGAAACCTCTCGGGCAAACGTGTCGACTTTTCGGGACGAACAGTCATCTCGCCAGACCCCAACCTCCGCGTCGACCAGGTTGGTGTACCGATATATGTCGCCAAAGTTTTGACATTCCCCGATCGCGTGACAAAGTTTAACATCAATGCCCTGCGGAGGGCTGTGCAAAATGGCCCAGATGTTTACCCTGGTGCAAACTTCATCGATATGGAGGATGGCTCGAAACGATTCCTTCGATACGGTGACCGGCAGCGAATTGCTAAAGACCTCTCCTTCGGAGATGTAGTAGAGCGACATCTTGTTGATGGCGACATTGTTCTCTTCAATCGACAACCGAGTCTTCATCGCATTTCCATCATGTGCCATCGTGTCAAAATTTCTCCACACCGAACTTTTCGCTTCAATGAGTGCGTTTGCGCTCCGTATAACGCTGACTTTGACGGCGACGAAATGAACCTGCATGTTCCACAGACTCACGAAGCACGTGCTGAAGCCATCGAGTTGATGGGGGTAGTCAACAATCTCCTTACCCCGAAAAGTGGTGAACCGCTTGTTGCAGCAACACAGGACTTTATCACGGCCTCTTACATGGTTACCTGCAAAAACGTTTTCATGGACAGAGCTGAATTTTGCCGCATGCTCGCTATGATGACGAATGCTGAGTTCTCCGTTGAACTCCCAGTGCCAGCAATATTGAAGCCGATGGAGCTTTGGACGGGGAAACAATTGATGACTGTTCTCATTCAAAGTGCGGCATTGTCAACCAATGCAAAGAAACGAACAGGAAAAGTCGAAGAACGACGATTCTGCGATGCTGGGAGGTTGTGTCCGTCTCTGGCGTACGTGACGACAGAAACGAAAGAACGCGCTTGCAAAATGAAGGATGGAGATCCTCTGGTGCTACCTGTAATGTGCCCGAAAGATGCATACGTCTGCATCCGTGGCGGAGAGCTCCTGTGTGGACAGATGGGGAAAAAGTCTCTAGGTGACGGATCAAAGAAATCAGTTCTGTATGTCCTGGCTCGTGAATGCGGTAACGAGGCTGCCGCTCATGCCATGAACCGACTAGCCCGGTTTTCCGCTCGATGGCATTCAGAAAATGGTTTCTCGATCGGCGTGGACGATGTAACACCATCTGCTGCGCTTCAAGAGCGAAAGGCTAAACTAGTTGCAGAGGGTTACGACACCTGCGACCAGTACATTGAAAAACTGAGGACTGGTAATCTTGAGTTGCGACCAGGGTGCACTGCGGAAGAAAGTCTGGAGGCAATCCTAACTGCAGAACTTTCCAAGATTCGAGAGAGCGCCGGTCTTGCTTGTATTGCGGAGATTGACGTACACACTAACGCGGCGCTGACTATGGCACTTTGCGGTTCGAAAGGTTCAAACATTAACATTTCACAAATGGTTGCCTGTGTCGGACAACAGTCCGTTGGAGGGAAACGTGCGCCGGATGGTTTCTTCGGTCGAGCCCTTCCTCATTTTGAGCTGGGCCTGAAGGCAAGGACACCAGCCGCGAAGGGTTTCGTGAAGAATAGCTTCTTCTCAGGGATGACCGCTACGGAGTTCTTTATGCATGCTCAGTCTGGACGTGAGGGCCTCACAGATACTGCTGTCAAGACAGCAGAGACTGGTTACATGCAGCGACGGCTGGTCAAAGCACTGGAAGACCTAAGCGTGACCTACGACTCCTCTGTGCGGACAAGCACGTCTGGAATTGTGCAAGTATCATATGGCGATGATGGCCTTGATCCGATTGAAATGGAAGGTGATGACGGTGAGCCAGTGAACTACAAGAGGACCCTAGACGGCGTGTCGTGCGCAATTCAGGGTAATCCAGAGTCACCGTCCTCCAAAGACGAGCTTATCTCCTACGTCGATGAACTGGTAAAAGAGCTCAAGTCGGATTTAGCAGGGGCCAAACTCATCCCAGGAAAGGAGGAATTCAACCGTGGGGGGCTGGAGTACGCTATAGAAGCGGCGGAGGCATTTATGTTGGAGAAGATTCATGGGCTCGCGGATGGTTGTAGTCATCGCCTCAGTCGTGAGCACCTGCGGGAATTCTTTACACAAGTCCAAGGCAAAGTGCGTCGTGCGAACGTGGAACCAGGAACAGCTGTTGGTGCGATTGCTGCCCAAAGCATTGGTGAACCGGGAACTCAAATGACGCTGAAGACGTTCCATTTTGCTGGTGTTGCTTCCATGAACATCACACAGGGTGTCCCTCGGTTGAAAGAGATTATCAACGCAAGTAAGGCCATTGCTACACCATGCATCACGGCACAGCTTGAGTGTAACAATGACGAAAATTCAGCCAAAGTGGTAAGAAGCCGAGTTGAATCTACAACGCTGGGAGAAATTGCACTGTATTTGAAGGAGGTTTATCGCGAATCCGATGCATACATCGCCGTGCAGCTGGACTTGGAAGTGACGAAGAAGTTGCAGCTCGATTTAGATTTGGACGAGATTGCTGTCCGAATCACACAGCACTCGTTCTCAAAGCTGAAGGTGACGCCTGACGATATCACGATCATAAGACCAGACAAATTGCGGATCAAGCCGTTTAAGAAGCCGAAGAAGAGAGGCCGTGAGGCCAAGAAACGTGGCCGGGAGGCACGTAAGAAAGAGATGGAAGCGTTACCCTTCTTCCAGTTGCAGGCCTTGAAGCAGCAGCTCATTAAGGTGTGTGTTTGCGGAATTCCCACGGCTGGAAGAGCCGTGATAAGCGAGA
>JAVCKV010515155.1:0-11457 GCA_032274145.1 Herpochondria borealis | reverse complement strand
ACGAATTTTCAAAAGATTGCAAATTTTTCAAAAAAAAGAATCCCGATCGGATAGGGAAGCGCATGTCGGCGTATGGCTTAATGAAAGGAGACAAAACTATGCAAATTGAGCCAAACATACCACCAAAGAGAGAAAGACTAATCACCCGCAAGATGGCAGCTGAGAGACTCTGCGTATCACTTAGAACCCTCGACCGAATGGTCTCACGAGGAATGCTAGAAAAAATATTTCTAGGCATGTCTGTGCGATTCAGAGAACGAGACATAGAACATATCATAGAAAATGGCGTGTAGGGGAGTGTCCACCAACTACATTTTCAGATTCTCATTAAGCCATGGCTAACCCCATGGCTTCTTTTATGCCCTGATTCATCAAAAACAAGCTTTAGTTAAGTTTTCTTAACTATTTACTAAGTTACTCTCTAAAAGATTTTTAAACGTCAGGAGCAGTCAAATAAGAGCTCTTTAAGGCTCACAAATCTGCCCATTTTCTGCCCATCGCAAGAAACTTATACAAAAATTAAGGAGCTACGATTTCTCGTAACTCCTTAAAATAAAGCTGGTGGGCAGGGCTGGATTCGAACCAGCGTACACTTACGTGAGCAGATTTACAGTCTGCCGCCTTTAACCACTCGGCCACCTACCCTTTTTAGGAACGATCATCTTACAGATCCAGCCAAACTGGTTAAATTTTCGGCTGCGTCCTCGTCAGAGGCGAGGCAGTTGTTATTAACACTTCACCCTTTTTGCAAGAAGATTCTTCACTTTTCATGCTTTTTTTAACGATCATTTACTCACATAAAAATCGCCCAATTAACTTAAATAAGCCTTTTGCCCAATAAATTGTTCATAACTGACTAAAATAAAGTATTTTCTAATATTTCAGCACTAAAGCTAAATTCTCACAAACGCTGGGAGCGCTCGACAAAGAATTGCTCACAATGATCTCAGTAAATCAAAAGTATAATAGCCGGTCTTATGACCATCTCCCCAAAAAAGGTGTAGCGCATAACCTCCGACATCTTCAAATTTTAGCAAATTATATGCTCCTATCCCATGCTTCACCTCAGGTTTAACCACTCTCCCTCGAGCATCCGGTTCCCCTTGGCAATGAGCACATGGGCAAGCATTCCGTAGCTTTTCAAATTCTATATAATTCTCTTTACCATCACTCCACGAGATAGCCATCTCTTCACCAATCACTGCGATATTCTCAATAACAATCATACTTTTCCATACTGTCTTTTTCCAAAAATAGATGAGCCCACACGAACTATCGTCGAACCTTCCTCGATAGCCACAGAATAGTCCGAACTCATCCCCATACTCAATCCCGACAACTTTCTTCCAGCCCTCAGTTCAAGCTCATCTCTCAACTCTCTCGTCTTGGTGAACCAAGGACGTACTAACTCTGAAGTCTCACATGCCGGTGGAATACACATCACCCCTTCAAAGGAAATTGCTTCCAATACCAGTAACTCCTCCAAATGTTTGAACAATTCTTTTCTAAAAAAACCACTTTTCTGCTCCTCTTCTCCAATATTAACCTGCAAATACGCTCTTACTTTAATTCCCAAATCCAGGGCCACATTATTTAAGTAATTTGCCAATTTAAAAGAATCAACACTGTGTACTACATCAAATAACGGCAGCATTTTTCTAACCTTGTTACGCTGAAGATGACCAATCATGTGCCATTCCAAATCGTCACCCATCGTGGGGATTTTAACCTCTCCCTCTTGCACCTTATTCTCGCCAAACACCTTGTGCCCTGCATCCACAGCAAGCTGCACTTGCTCAGCAGGCCAAGTCTTGGAAACAGCCATCAATGTCACTTCAGAAGCTCTTCTCCCAGCTCTTTTGGCAGCCTCCGCCACAGATTCTTTCGTTCTCGCTAAATTTTCAGCTACATCCGACATGAAACTACCATCAAACCAGCCTCTCCAATTTGCAAGAAATTATAGTAGGAATAATTACATCAAAGCATAGAGCAGCGGAATGCTTCATCGTGCCAGAATTTCCGGTAGTTAAAAAAATATCTGTTCCTTGAAAAAATATTTTATCCTTCCAGACCTGTTTTAGCTGAAGAACAACTTCAGGAATTGGGTCATGACAACTCAAGTTAGGAAATTGGGCAGAGATTTCCTCACTAAGCACAACGTAGTGTGTACAAGCCAACACCAGATCTAGCTCTTCATTAACACCTCGAAAAACGTTCTCAATTGCAGCTCTAGAGTATTTATTTCCAATATTCCCAGATTCTACTACGGCTGACATTTCTTGCCCTATAATCTCCTTCAGGACATATGGTCGGAACGACTTTGAATATACCGAGCTCTCAACAGTCCTTATACCTCCTACAATAGCTAAACTTTTACTAAACTGCATCGACTTCATCCAGTTCACAGTTCTTTCTACTACGCCCTCAACCTGCGATCTCTCAAATTTTGCAATCTTAAGTATCGAGCTAGCTGCATTGCAAGCAACCATCACATGGGTAACGTTATACTCTTCCTCCAGATATTTAACTACCTGCTCCACTCGATTTTTGAGTTCAGTCTCCCCAAGTTGCCCATATGGCTTAAAACCACTATCTGAAAAATAGACAATCCCATGCTCAGGAAACAACGCCTTCCATTCACGGTAAAAACCTAAGCCACCTATACCCCAATCATATACAGCTATTTTACTCATCACTTTTGCCATAAAAAGCCAAACAAACTATGGTCATAACATACATAGAGACGCTTCCAGTTCCCATGAATAAATCTGGAACATAAAAAATGCTGGTAAGCCTCTGCTTGCTCCTTTGGGTGAAACTTTAGCATTTCTTGCCAATGTCGATCAGCCACTAGATTTTTCAATGCTAGGGAAAATTCAGGATGACTACGATGGATATCCGCATCTCTCGCCTTAGTCTCCTCATATAAAGGGCGTATTCCATCACTCAAAACCGTCTCGGCCATATCCACCATTATAAAGATACCATCTCGCCGCAACACTCGCTTCACTTCTTTACCTATCTCTTCCCAATCCAAATAGCGAAACGACATGAAAGACATCACCAAATCAATACTCTCATCTTCACAGGCAATTCCACTACCCTTTATTTGATCAAAATGCAGGCAATTCATATTTTGATGCCGTTCCCTTGCTAGCTCCACCATTCTCTTAGAAGCATCCAGACCTTTCCCTTCTCTAAGGTATCCATTTTCTAGCAGTTGCCTCAATAACTGACCATTTCCACAGCCTATTTCTAATAATTTAGGCTTTCTATTATTTGCTTTTGCCCACGCCGCGAGATTCTTGGTCACATACTCCCACTCCAACTTCCGCACGCGCATATCAGTAAACGCCATATCATACAAATCAGCACTAGAATCATAAGATCCTTCCCCTTTTTCCTTAGTAGGTTCGAACCACTTTCCGTTATCGCCAGCAAACACACGGACTCTCCATATCTTAGCCAGATGAGGGGCCAGCCATCGACTAGCGTACGGCACATGCAACTTCACTTCCGCGTTCTCGCAAAATATAGGTTTTATCGAAGCCCAAGCATTTCGACTCACTACAGAAAACACATCATCACAGTAAAACCCATACACTCTCCCATCTGCATATACAGACCACTCGGCTACCTCTCCCAAAGCCAAATCGTCTATTAAGCTTTCCACAGAAAGCAATTCCCTAAGCTCCTTTGAACCTAAGTCAGACGGCCCACTACAGCCCTTTTTGACATGAACTAGTTTTCTTCCCAACATTTTACATCTATTACTTTAAATTCGTCAATCCATGCTCCGCAATCATCCCTCATTAATAGTGTCCTTCGGTTTTCCACATCAAAGAGCCGCATTCCTGAACTCCCTGGAACATAAAAATGCAGAGAACATCCTCCTCTCATAGCTTTTACCCGATGAATCACTGAATGATCAATCCCACAAAAATCGCCACTTTTTCTACTCATCTGATTACTAAGAGAAAGTTCTCCACTGCTATCCCTCCATGACCAAAACTCTTCGTAAAATTCACCTACAATGAAAAAAATATAGCCTTTTCCAACTCCATGATCATGTAATGCAGAAAAAATATTTTCCGCCCATTTTACCAATAGTACTTCGCCGATCTCACTGTCCAATAAAACATTTCTTCCATATGGTTTTCCTATATCAGGCAGGACTAAAAGTGACTCAATCATTTGCTTTACTGCAGGCAACTGTAAGACATCATTAATGTCTTCAATCTTCACAGATTTATCATTAATTGCGCGTAATAACGATAGCCAATCTTGTCTCAGAACAACTTCTTTCAACTCACTTTCACTGGGATCAATAGGAGAACTTCGCATATTCTTAACGTTTATGCTTCATAGCGACAGGTCATTACAAGCAAAAGATTTAACGTATATTTCATTTCAAAAAAATGGTAAGAGCTCACACAAGAGATTGAATATATACTCACTTCATCGCTTGGAAAGTCTTCATACTCTTCAGTAAGCTAGTTCCCTCAAATCTATATTTTTTCGGAATTTCTATTATTCTACAATACTCCCCCAATGAACATCCAAATCAAATCTATCCAGTCCATATATCTGAACACGAGCATATTTTGCTTCAACAGCCTTCCAATCCAATACTCTTAAACGAATTTCATCTCCTAGCTTTAGGCTAGCTCCAGAAACATCCTTGTGCTTTTCCCTTGCTAGTATTCGTAATAAAAGTTCATTCCCATTAGCTGAGGAGCGAACTACAACCTCTCTCAAAGCAGTTGGATAGATTTTCTTCTTCATTTTAGCGATTTCTACTACCACATATACACCGGTCTCGCCCTCCATTCGAGCTTCGTTCAATTTTTTTCTTTTTCTAAAATCAATTTTTTGCCAACTCAACTTGTCTAATTCACGCGCAGCAAACTGCCACACCACTACCTCAGCCTCATCTAGAAGTTTAGCGTTTCTATGCAATTCTCTCCTGCTAGCTAGACCTCCATCACCATTAACTGCAATACAAGGCACTGATGATTGCACGATCGATCCTAGTGTCTCAGCAAAACCAGATCTACTTCCCCACCCCATTGCAGGATCTGAATAAATATTACAATAACTGTCACCTAAAACCAAAATACCTGATTTTTCTGTATATTTTTCATAAACTTTTAACTCAACTACTTCAGCACTCTGTCCTTTTAAAAAGTTTCGAGTTAAATCTCCCTTATTACTCAATTTAACAGACCCAACTGAAGTCACGGTTCCGTTTGTCATATTTAACAATTTTGCAATTTTTTGAGCCGTATCTTCCATCAATCGAGGTGTCCAATGAGAATCATGTTTTAAGTAATCGCCCTTACTTTCCTCGCCAATATGTACAACACCTATTCGCTCTCCTCGCAATTTTCTGACTAACTCCAAAGTTCCTTTATTCTTCCCACCACCCTTTCCATCAACGATTACTACAACGAGTTTTTTGTCCAATAAATTTAACTGCTCGCTAAAGTCACATATGGTGGCAAATGGAGTTGCATCGCCGTTGCTATAGCTACCTCTCCTTTTCAAATGTTCCAAGTCTTCAACAAAATACGAAATTCCATCTCTCACCATAACTCCGTCAGTTCGTATTCCCATTCCCCCCTTCACGCTATGCACAATATCCCTTCCTGTATCAGAAAACAGGTTCACCTCGGTCACGCCATCTTCGAGTTCCTCAACGCTCCTCACCCCACCTTGTTCAATTAACAAAAAGGCCTGATAACAAAACGCCGTCAATAGCACTGCTGCGAACCCTGTCACTAGCCCTAACATTGCTCTTCTACTGATCTCCTGTTCCTGCCTCAAAACCTAAAATAAATAAATGGATTATAACTCTGCTCACTCAGCACTAGAAGTGCTACCAACATCAAAACCAATACGCAGCAAGATCGCATCCAATTTGCCCGACGAGAAAACTTCTCAATATCCACCCCAAAAATGCATACAAACACTCCCAGCAACAAATACATTAATACTTCTCCACGCCACAATAATACCTCCAGTGCAGGATTCACTCCACCCCCACCAATCATTCCAATATAATACTGCTCAGCATGCTCCAACGAATCAGCTCTAAACAATACCCACAATAAACCAACCACTCCTAACACTATGAGCCGGCGTAATCCACGAGCCCACCCTTCGCCAACATTTTTATCCAATCCCAATATTTTTTCTCCAATCAAAAGCACGCCAAATATCGCCCCCCAAAGTAGAAAGTTCCACATTGCTCCATGCCAAAAACCAGCTAAAGCCATAACTACAAACACAGCAAAAGCAGCCCTCATTTTTCCATGGCGATTTCCTCCCAACGGAATATAAACATAATCCCGTAGCCAAGTCCCCAATGTAATATGCCATCTCCTCCAAAAATCAGAAATACTCGTTGCATGATAAGGGGCGTTGAAGTTTCTGGGAAAACTAAAGCCCAACATCAAACCTAAGCCAATCGCCATCTCACTATAACCGCTGAAATCAAAGTAAATTTGCAGTCCGTATGCAACAACCCCAATCCATGCCGATACCACATCTACTGTTCCAGCATCGAATGCCTGATCTGCAATCCAGCCACAAGGGTTAGCCAACAGTATCTTCTTCGTCAAACCAATTACGAAAAACATGACACCTAGATACAGTTTTCCCAAATCAACATCTCGCTCTCGTAGACTCACCTCAACATCACAATACCTCACTATTGGGCCGGCTACTAATTGAGGAAATAGAGACACATAAGTCGAAAAATTAATTATATTTCGCGTCGGCTTCACATCCCCACGGTACACGTCAATAGTGTAACTCATAGATTGAAACGTATAAAAACTAATGCCTACCGGCAATGCAATCCCCACCATCCACTCGGCAAAAGCACTACCTTCAGCAAACAATCCCGAGAATAACCCCAAGTACTTAAACCAAAACAGACAACCAACATTTGTAATAACTGAAACCCACAACCACGCCAATCGCCTTTTTTTCTCTACGCCTCTCCCCAATTTCAATCCACAAAAGTAATCCACCAAAGTCGATCCCAATAACAACGGCACATAATATACATTTCCCATGGCATAGAAGCCATAGCTTGCTATAAACAACCAAATGTTCTTTGCCCTTACTCCTCCAGGAATTACAAAGTACACCAGTAGCACAACTGGCAAAAACAAATATAAAAATAATGCCGAACTAAATACCACAACTCACTTTGCCAATGGAACCTTTATGCTCAATCTATTAGGTTTAGACAGTTCTCTTTCCGAAAAAACCCATACAAGTATTTTCTTATCCTCCCAATACTTTTTTTCATTTCCTCGCTGCCGAAACAGCCCGACTCTGGCCCCATGAATACCAGAACCAAAAGAACTAATAACATCCGGGGCCACACCACTTGCCAAAGCAAATTGATCTGTAAAGCCACTCCCATTCACATAAAAATGTTCCTTATCACTACAAAATACAACATGACTATCCCCCACCACCACAATAGGGGAATCTAATTGTTTCTTACTAACTAATTCCCCATTCAAATTTACCGTCTCATAAGCCAAAGTCTCTCTCCTCTTATCGCTTTCCTCTAATAAATCACCCTTCACCCTTATTAAATTCGTAAAACTCTCCTCATACTCAGCCTTAACAAGATCTTTATCTAGGCTCCCTTTCAACTCTCTCGCCACTGCCTCCGCAGCGACCTTAGCTCCTTCTGCACTCCAATGACTGTCAGTCTTACAGTATAATTCCCGTGCATTACTATTCTTTCGCTTCTTGCGGTAAATTTGATGCAAATCTATCACAGCAATTCCGTGCTTTCTAAAAACTCCATAAACAGCTGGTGACACATTATCTGGTTCAAATCCTGAAAAATGATCTTTCATGACAGCGGCTTTGACCGGTACTGGAACCAATACCAATTTCACCCCCTTCTCTTTCAACCTTTTCTGAAAATTTAGTATCACATCGAGAGTATCCACAGTTCCTCCAACTTTCCAGCCTTCCCAATACGCCCCAGCTGCAATATGCCGCACCTCGTCCCTGTGAAACAACCAATCACGATTCACTCCACGTAATGCCTTTCCCTCAACCAACACTTTTTCTCTCTCTCCTTTAACTCCACTTCGAGGAATTGAACCCACATCTAACATTAGCACTCTGTCAAAACTCTTAACCTTGCCCAAAATTCTATCGTTCTGATACTGAAGATACTTGTCAAAGCGCACCAACTTCAATTTTTCGACTCCACCGATTTTCTTCGGCAAGTTCTTTAACACCCGCTTTTGCCAAATTGACCATTTCAACACATTCATCTTTTTTTCCTTAAGTTCCCCCTTTGTCACCCTCTGTATCTCATACTCATACAGACTCAAGGCTCTACTGTAGGTACCTATCGCTTCTGTCTTTGGAACAGCAGTCATCGAGACCAACTTAGCTTCCACCTCCACAGCCCCATGCAGTAACTGCATCAGCCAAAGCAATAAGTAAATGGAAACACCTTTCATGGTATCTATTAGGACGTGTGTACAACTTTTGTCAATGCCCCTTGCATTTCTCACCTTCAAAACCTAATATGAATAGCATGCATCGAACATTCTTCCTTCCCTTGCTAACTGCTACTCTTGTCAGCATGTCTTTTGCGAATGCCGCCACGAAGCTAAGCACTTGGAGCGAAAAGGTTCACAAAAAATGGTGGACTGAATACTCCAGCCCACAGCTATTTCTCGGAGAAAAGCAATCCATAAAAAAACAGCTTGTTAGCGCATATAAAAGAGTTGGCACCACCACAGCACTGAATAACAAAGACTTTGCTGCCTGGACCGAACATCTACTATGGCTTTCTCTTTTTCCAGAGAACTGGGCAAATGATCCTTTTTTTAAAACAGAAAAAGCTCAGCAAGCATTCAAAAAAATCGCTCAAAATCAACACCTGAAACGCCTCTTTATCAGCAACTTATCCCCTCAAGACGATCATCATGCTGCTCTTAAAATACTGTGCGAAATTTATCACCTCCATGGCGACACCATGGAGGACTTCGGTTCACTAGCCGTCGCCATAAGTATTGTTTTCGATCAACCCTTCCCGGAAGGCTGGCCTCACTCCTTCGTCAAAAAAAAGGATCTCCCCATTGGCAAGGAAACTCCAATAGAGCGTTTCCTTTTCTACGTCAAAGCTAGCCGCGAAAATCAACTCATGCTGGATATCAAAAAAATGTATCCACAAGATCTTAAATTCATGGTCGACACCCCAATCGAACTCGATGAACTTAGGCGCCTACGTAAAGTCAAAATTAAATCTACCCGTCAGTTTGAACAACTTTTCAAACAAATCCGCTACAATGAACCTCGCCTCCGAAGTGGCAAATACATATGGAATCAAGGTCCATACACAATGGCAGCAATAAATAAACAGGGTGGACTCTGTGTCGATCAAGCATACTTCACTATTCATACAGCCAAAGCAAAAGGGGTACCCTCCATTCTCTTTATGGGCCAAGGTAACTCCGGTGCTCACGCATGGGTAGGAGCCATGAAATCAACGAATTCTTGGTTCTTTGATTATGCCAAATTTAGCAACGAAAAGTACCCCGTTGGACAATCATTTGATCCACAAACTTGGAAAAAATTAACCGATTCAGAGTGTAAGTTCATCGAAAAGAGAAACGAACGCGACGATATCAAAGCACGGACTTATCTCCTTTGGGCACATCTAAACAAAGACTCCCAGCTACATCTTGAATCCATCCGTGCTGCAAAAAAAATAAGTCCCTTTCTGCTAATAACATGGGAAATGGAAGCCTCAGCTCTAGAAAGTGCACCAATCCCTGAACAAGTCAAATTCTGGAAAGACTGGATCAGCAGCTTCCAAAAACAAAGTGACCTTCGCTTTCGAGGCCAGAAACGCCTCCTCGGACTGTATGAATCTGCCAAGTTGACTCGCGATTACGATAAACTTCTTACTGAAATTGTTCGTACTAACAAGAGTAAGCGCGAAGACCTCGTCGTTCAAATAGCGGCTGAACAGGTTTTCATGAAAATAGAAAACTCTAAATGGAAAGAGGCGAACACGACTTTTACCAAAGCCATGCAAATTTTACGCAGCAAAGCCGGTGGTTCTCTCTTCTACGAGCTAGTGCAACCTTATGTCAGATCTTGCTTGGATGCCGGTAAAAAAGACTATGCTGAAGCTGCCATCAACCGAGCCCTAAAAACCTTCACCCCTCAAAAAGGCTCTATTCTAGACAAAGACGTCAACAATCTTAAAAAATTAATCAAAGGTTAATTAACAGATTATTGTAACCAACAATTCCCCTCATATTTCATCCCCCCTCTTTACACCTTCTTTACATCCCACACTTCTTTCTAGTTTACTTGATTAAAAAAAATTGCTCCTATATTTTTCAGGAAACTGGATGTAGTTCATGGCAAATAAAATATCAACAGTAAGTTTCACTCTTATCGCTGGAATAGCAAGTGGAGTGCTTTTATCACCTCTTATCAGGGTAAGCTCAGCCCAACCTTCAGAAAAACAGAATCGTGGAGTAGCTCTTCGTAATTCAAAAAATAAGTTTATCTTTGGCAATAATAGTTCTGCTAAAGGTATCTTCTTGTCTGTTCCTGAGAATCTTTCGAGCAAAAGAACTGCCGAAGAATGGGCTAAACTCATTGCAACAATTGAAACTAACTCTTTTGCTGTGGCAACCATCAGACAATCTGCACTAATAGAAGCAGTACCTGTGAAGCTCTTGACAGATGTGATTGAGGCTCTGGAGGAAATCGAAAAAAACAGGCAATCACAACAGAACTCCCTTATCCTCTTGCTTGGGCCAAGCACTCTTTTAAATTTAAACTACTCTAATCCAAAGCAAGAATTGGCTCTCAGACTTTATGAGCATGACCCTATCATGGCTATGGACTGGATATTCGAAAAAGAGTTTAAAGATTCATATTTTTTGACCGGAATATTCAATTCTAACAAGTTATCTATCACAGATTCAAAACGCCTACTCGACAAACTTGTCCCGGCATTCGCTCCTAATCAAAAACAGAGTATTCAAAACCTTCTAAGCACTCATCTCAGGCTATTGGCCAGCCATGGAGAATTTGAAAAGATTTGGCACCAGATAAACCTTCAGGAGGAAAAAATGCCGTTTCTTTTCTTCAATACATCGGCTTTCATCAGTTTGTTTCATTTTATTTGTTGTGAAATATTTTTCAGCTATTTTCAATATGCCTTTACTAAAATATTTCGTCATAAATCCACAATAAACTTTGCCGTTATCCGCTAAGTTTTGATGAATAAACTGTAAATAAGTTTCAAATAAACTATTTGATTTTGGAATCTTTAAAAGTGCATAGTCAGCTAATTTAGGTAACTGATTAGTGAGGTTGAAAAATGTATTTTCAATTAATTGAACACCATTGTTTTTTGCGTTTAAAATGATGGCTTCATAC
>JAVCKV010515044.1:0-11457 GCA_032274145.1 Herpochondria borealis | reverse complement strand
ATGTCGGACGTAATTGCTACTCTTCTGGTTCTGCCTACCTCCCTCTCTCTTTTTTTTCATCTAGCTAGACCAAATCTGCACCCGTGCCGTTGAACGAGGTACGGTTGACCTGGCGGGAGCCGCTATTGTCAGTAGATTCCGCCTGTCTCTCGTCTTGATTCACACCCCTTCCTCCCATGTGTCTCAACCAAATCCGTACTTTGTGGATTATTCACCATCGTTTCGCGTGGCTAGCCTCAGCGTGCAGACACACAGCTTGCCTATACGTAGGTTACAAGTCATACCTTGAGCTTTGTGATGCCATTTTTCTCCGTTCTCCTCGCCGAGCAAAGCAACCTGCAAAACGTATGTAGCCGGTTGGTCGCTGTTGCCCATGACCAACCCCCTTTTCTTTGCCATGCTTTATGTCTGTGTTTCCCTTTCCAGTGCTCTTCCGGTTTATCGCGCACACCCGCTCCACCCACGGCACCATCAGAATTTCGACACTTCCTCTCCACAAGATGACTCCCTCAGCTTGCGGTGGACTTCACCAGACACTTTGCAGTCTATAGTTCGACAAAGTGCGGAATGCACAATCGACATCTTGAGCTCCACGCCTCGGAAGGTACTGCAAGTTAATGGAACTGGGGAAGACGATGTTACATTCAATGTTTGTCCAATGTCATCTGAGTTCTCTGGGCAGTACATATTTTCCTCCTCATCCTCGAGCGGTGAAGTGCTACAAGCCACAGACGTCAACCTGGTTGCGATTACCTCTCAAACTTCAATATGCACGAATGTCACAGTCGATTTCTTGTTTGACGACATGGTCGGGCGCACGACGTACACATTGGCCGCAAAAACTAAAGAATCTGACGAAGTTATGTGCTCAGCATCTATCGGTTTCATCGTCGCGGGACTCACTGTCTTCGAAGAGTCCTTCCAAACAACCACACAGAATTCCAATCAACTCAATGCGGTAAGTATTCGCTCCGTCCCGAGCGACGCCAACCCCAACGTCATCCGAACTATCTTTTCTGGCACGGATAACGGCGTTGTCACAAACTATCGCGACGTTATTACGCAGGACCGCCGCGATTTGCTGGTCAAAATTCAATTCTTGGACGGTACAGACTCTACAACTCGCACCAGTGACTTTGTCCGGGCTGCCCTGGAGGACCTTTCAACGAGTGCATCGGTTGACAGGACATCACCCGTTCGCTTCGATCCTACTGCATGCAATGAAATCCCCAGCAACCTTGACTCTTACCTTTCCACATCATCTTCGTGCGGTGCCTCTTTCGCACTTGGGGGCAACTTGCTATTCGGGGTTCGCTATGAGCCATACCGCGATGGTGAAGTCGATTTTCTGTACAGCTGGCCAGCGTTTACAAGTTCCGACATTGCGCTTGTTGGAGAAGAGTATGTCAACGTTTTAAGGGTTTCTATAGATGGCGATTCACCTCCTTTGGTAGAGAGCGTAACATTCCCTGAGATCATTTATCGGGCTGGTGGCCAGGAGGTGACGGTGGTTTTTGACAATAGTGAGGGCTCCACATCGCGATTCCTTAAGGCTGGGGACTCACGTTTTCCCGAGGTTGAAGGATCATATCGACGCCTCGAAAATGGCCTGTATGAGGCGAAGTATGTCATTCTCTCGGGAAATGGCACAGACATTCCGTGGAAAATGGAGATGTCTTATGACAACGAGAGGACAACTGGTTCTAAATTACTTAACGAGGCTCTACCGAAGACTATATCATACGTCACTCGACCCCTCCAAATCGATTCTGTTTATCCGCCGTACGTGAGAGATGAGGAAACGATTGTGTTGCAAGGGTTCTTTGACGGATTTAATCTCAGCAAAGATGGCCATGAAATCTTCATCGGAGAGAAGAGGTTGTCCGACCTGGACATAGAACCCATCATCAGCGAAGACAAAACCAAAATCATTATCAAAACCCCGGTCCGTGACGATGCAGGCGAGGCTTATGAGTACGATATCAGAGTTGTTGTCAATGATGAGTCAACCGGAAACAAAGCGTATTCGTACATACCCATCGACATGTCCCTCGATATCGACGTTGTTGGAGGGACATTTTATGAAATCTCTGGCGAATATATTTTTGGAAGTTGCGAGTTTTCTTCCTACCTTGCTTCCCCGATATCTGGAGTTGCGACTCCAGGTAGCTGTATTTGGAACCTCACGGCTGTGGATTCTCCCACAGTTGATCTTCTTGCAAACAACCCGGGTCTGACAAATGGGAGCTCTCTTACCATTGAACCGCGCATGTTGGGAAGCAGCACTGATGTATTCTCTATCGGCCTGAGATGCATCATATTCGAGTTAGAATGGACATCAGTGGTGAAAGCCCGAAAAAATGCTGCACCGATGATCGGAATCGATATTGCAAGCCCATCCCGCCGCTCATTGTCACTGCCTCGAGCTCCGGTTCGTGTCGTTGCATCTATTACGTTTCCTGCCGAAAATTGCTATGACTTCAAAACAGAGGTAGTCTATGAATGGACATATGACAACAAGACATATACTCTGGCACCAAGGTCTATGATTGGAATAGAGAAGCTAGACGAGATTACAGCTACTAGATTTGGTAGGGAGTTGTTTATCCCTCTTTCTGCACTCAAGTATGGCAACTTTACGATTGATTTGGTCGCCTTCGTCAGGAGTGATGAAAACGTGAGAGGAACTGGAACAGTGCAACTTATTGTGGAACCTCCCGATCTGGTCCCCATGATTGGGTATGGCGCATTGGAGCTACAGCACAGTATCAACTTTGACTTGAGCATTACCTCAGAAAAAAGCTTCAATCCAGATACTCCAGTTCGCAAAAATTCTGACATCACCCAACGGGAATGGGTATGCTTGGTATCGGATCAACTTGATCCATATTTGGACCGAGCGTCTCAGTGCGACTCTCGTTTGCTTCCTTCGAACTCTTCACTATCATTTTCGATCCCAGCTTCTGCGCTACAAGCCGTCTGGAATGAGGTCACCTCCATATCTTCCGCTGAATTGTACGTTCGCTACATTCTTCGGGTGGGCAAATTTCCAGAATGGTCTCCAAAAGTTTCCCAAACAATTACGATGTCCAATTCGTCTCTGCAATACGCTACTGTGAACGAAGTAAGGGTCCAAAACGTGAAAGGAGATCATCTGACTTGGACGAGGATTCCGTTTTACGAAGAAGTTGTTGTCACTCCGATGGGGAAAAACGTATCATGGGTTTATTCCATGAGCTCACCGAAGTCTCAGCAATCATTTTTCTTGAATGACAAAAAAGTACATTCCCTGCCGGGTTATTTTGAACCCTCCTTTGAACCAAAGCGAGGGAAGTTACCTGTTGGGTTCAGGCGAGACGCTCTTCTACCCGCATCCCCTCACCGTATTGTAATCATGCTTTTCAGTGAATTGCCAAATACACTGGACTCAAACGTGACCATCTTGTTGAAATCCGTAGATCGTCCCCGGCTTGAACTCCCTCAACTCCCGGTGCGTGAGGGTGACTTGGTCACAGCCTTTCCCGCTTCGGCAAGAATTAATTTGGACTCCGCAAATGATTTTCAGTTCTACTTTTACCTTGTCTCAAAAGAAGGCGAGACTACCTGTCTTGACGGATGCAGTGGGCGGTCGGTCATTCGGTTTCAAATTGTCTCAACGGGAATATACTGGGTCATGGTTCGGCTTCGTAGTTCTTTCAGCACTCGAGTTCTGGAGGAGAGATACTTCGATAGGAACATTACTGTCCGATCTGCACCTGGTGTTGTATCCATCGGTGATGGGAACGCTACGGACTTACAATTGTTAGACATGTCATTTTGGAAAGGGGATCACGGCACTGTAGAGCAGATTGTCACCATGGCAACAAAGGCGATGCAACCTTCTTTGCGGAACGGGCCAATAACGGGGAGCACGGCGTTTTTGGTTCGATCAATGGATATTATCAATGCGTCTGTGTCCAACTCAATGCCTTCTACCATGGTTGCTCGTAGTTATCTAGAAATGTCCGCAAAACTGAATCGCGTGAACTCGAACCTTTCGACAACGGCGTTCCAACGAACGATCCTGAGTTTTTATCAGTACGTCATATCTCGAATACCTGGACAAGAGGCCTTCGACATTGAGGATTCTTTATTGGAAGCTCTGAACAGCTCAATTGGAAATGCGGCAGTGCCTTTCATGATAGCCAAGGGCTCTAACAATACTGCGGATTCTGCATACATCGGGTACACGGCTGATGCTACGCTTGAAGAACGTCAACTCCTTGTCGATTTATTCGGGGTCATGCGGAAAGAATTGAGTATTGTGCTATCCAAGAACACTCTTTGCGGGGATTTTCGAAGAGTCAACACGGCAGTGCTGAGAACTAAACCTCCTACTTTCGATGAAAATCAGCTTTCCATGGTTTCCGTTCGTAGTCGGAATGTGAAGTTCGATTTTCTGTCTTCTTACAGTAAGTACCATATACCTGCGGTAAGCACCTTCACCCTGGGGACTGCATGCTCAGAGACACACATCCAGGCTCCAACAGGGGACTCGGCCAACCTTGTCTGGTGCCCAGAGGTATTCAAAGCGGCATTCGAGGCACAAGGTCAGGTACTGTTGTCACATCCTAGAGAGGAGGACAGGCTACTATTGTCAATACTTGAGAGCCCAGACTTCCTGTGGATAACGGGGCAGATGAGAGATGGTATGCAAGTGGAAACTTCGCACTTGGTTCATATTGGTGTCGGAACTTTGAGAAATGGAGCCATAGATGCTGTTCCGAATTTTGAAAGAACAGGATGCTACCGGGTGAATTTCTCAACGCCGCGTTTGGGTAGGGCTCCGCACAGAGGATGCCAATCGGGATCTGGGTACTTATTGGAAGAGTTTCGAGACACCGGGAACTTGACGAACGGGCTTGGTTTGTACGACCGTACGGGGCTTGTCGACTCGTTCGTGTTTTCAACAGACGAGAGCTCGACGGTTATGGCGGAAATCTCACGTCCTGGAGTTGTTGCGACGAGATTAGCGAACTGCCCGCAAGATACAGTCAGGCCGATTGCCGAACTTCCCAAGGGGCCGGGGCAGTTTCCATACATGGTGGCAGCTTCGATTGTCGGACTCGGACTGACGGGGGCATTGTCATGGTTCAGTTTCACAACGATTGCGTACGGTAGTGTGACAGCAGCAACAGCATAGCACCTGCTTGCAACAGAAAATCAATGTGACTTGTAAAGAAAATACAGTGAAGCATTGATACCTCTTCGAAGATCATGGGTGCTCGGCATGATGCTCGAGCACTTGTGAGGGCAAAGACGGCGGAGCGGATCTTTAATTTGGTTGACAAGGCGAATCAATAGTCGATCACTGGCGATTGAGTCACTCTTTCGCATTCGTCTCACGTTACAAAATGGCGTAGGGGATCGTAGGGTATGCTTGTCTGTCTTTTTTGCACAAACTCCCAAAAAGAGGATGGTGGTTGCGAGGGGTTAGAGGATCTGAAAGGGTATGGCGCTCAGTTGTACAAATATGAAAGTTTTGAAATAATTTAGCACTTCAGCCCCTCGAATAATACCAGTGTTAAGGCATTGATCCAAGTTAGTCATCGCTTGATCCGGGCCTTCGTCGGTTCCCTTCAATTACAAGTCTGTCGTCGCACTCTCGCTCATGCGGACGTACTCTTTGAAGAAGCACGCACTCTTCCTCCGCAATCCTACCGCAGCTATCGCGCTCCGTCATGGCTCAAACATTTGTTTCCTCACGACTTCTCGAAAGCCTTTTCGAATTGAAACATACACCCTTCCGTTGTACCACCGACTTCGCCACTATCCGATACCATGTTGCTCGCGCCACCCACGCTACTCCCTCTTGCTCCCGCCACAACTATACTCGTTCACCTCTTCACCTGAAACGCTACAGTCTATCCCACACCCATTGTGATCTCCGCTTGTTGTTCCACTCTCGACCTATCTACCGCGACAAGAACGAGAAAGGGCCTTAGCATGTTCTGGCGACCGGCCAAGCGCGTTGAACCGCACTACCCACTCCGAACTTGACTCTCTTACGCATCCCTGCAAACTAGTTTCGTTATTCCGGACATGAAGCTTAGCCGCCTGCTTACCGCTTTGCTCACGTCCGTAGTCATCCTCCCAACCGCTTTCATTTCAGCAGCTCCACACTCCACAATCACATCCGATTTTCCCGACCCTTTGCGAGCCAGCAACGTCTCAAACGCTCACGCTGCAGATGCCTTCATGCACGACGTAATGACGCGACAGACCGCGTTGGGCTTCCAACAGAAATCAACCTCACTGCGTCGCTTGCTCCTCGTCAACGGCACGGCCGACGACTCGTTCAACGCCTCCTTTTTCCCCGAAGAAGGTATGTCCGTCAATGACTATGTTATCACAGTCACCTCGAATGACACCGAAATATTTAACTCGACTCGTGATGTCGTGCTCTCGAGGGTGGACTCAACAGCCAGTCTGAATGTCACGGCCGTGCCCGACTTCAACTCCTTTCCGGGTTTTCTATCCATCTCCTTGGAGGCCCGCCGAGTTGCCGACAATTCACTCTTCGACACCATGTCTATCGACTTCCTTATCGCTGGTCTTGTTCTACATGACCCGGTCTCGAGAGAAATTCTGACTGGCTTTGGCCGGTCCTTTAAGATTCCCGACTATCAAGATGTGGTGGGAAATCCCCACCGCGAACTCGGTGTTTTCGTGCAGTTTCTCAACGGCACCTCCTCCGATGAAATTGTTCCAGCGTCTGCGGTCCCTACAACAGTCAGCTGGGCTTCCGTGCAGGCCAGTCCAGTGTCTCTGCGCGGTCAGATATCATGGGATCCTGGCGCCTGCTCCTTGAACGACGCCAAGCGAAGCGAAACTGGTTTATCTCTCCGCGAGGGCTGTGGCATGGGGTTTGGGCCCGGTCGAGTAGATGGAAACCCGAACGGCCGTACCTTTGCGTTAGATTTCCGTGCAAATCGGGCAGGCACATTCAGCATTGTTTTCCACTGGCCGGGTTTCATCGCTGACTCCGGATTGCTCGACGAAGAATTGTATACATTCCTCACAGTGGAAATTTCCGGCACCCCACCGACCGTCGTTACGAGAATTTCTCCAGAGAATCCGTTTTCAAGTTTCGGTGGGGAAGAGCTCAATGTTGAACTGATCAACGCAGAAAATGTGGCTGTGTTATCTTTCAATGTGAACGCGGTGCCATTCTGGCTTATCGAGGGAAGCAGGAAAGCGATTGGCGGGCCGAGCGGTCCGTCCGAGACCTTGACTTTCCGTACCGAGCCGGGAAATGGAAAACTATTGCCGTGGACCATCACTGGATCGAAGACGGCTTCATCGGGCATGCTGAAGTCGTCCACATCCACACCAGCTGATGTGATCGATGAGACGGGGTTCCTGTTTTCGTACGACGACATGGAGCCTATCCTGAGCGCCGTGAACCCGAGCAAGATTTCCGAAGACGGTGGTGCCCTTCTAGTACTTTCTGGTTTTTTTCCAAGCTTCAACCCATCTGTCGCAAACCATGCTGTACACATTGGTAATGTGGCCATTAGTCCGGAAAGTTACGAGCTTTTCTCACCCACGGAGCTACAGGTCATTGTTCCTCCGAAGGCAGAGATAGGATCGGCGTGGAAGTATGAAGTGGGTGTACAAATTGGGGATGTCTTTACGAACACACATGCGCTTGAGTTCACCCCAACATCTCTGAAGATCAAGGGACAAATTTTCGGAGTATCACTCGACGAAGAAAGTGAGTTCTACGTTGCGAATGTCTGCGGGTATACCTCTTGTGTGATAACTGTTACCGAACAGACAGAGACTGGGAACCGGACGTACTTGTGGAGTGTTTTGGACATGGATCAGGATCCTCCAGTGGACATTTTGTTGTTTCCCAACTCCAGCACTGTTCAAAGAACAGCCGACTTGCTCGTATTACCGAATGAGCTGCTCTCGGACTTCAACAAGAAATATGTTGTTAGGGTTCTCGTCACAGTGGGGCAGCTAAATTCGACGCACGATTTTCCGGTCGTAAGGTCAAAAGGCACGGTGCTGGGAGTCGCACTTCTTGAGCCCGAAAAACGCAGCATATCCTCGCCCCCTGTCAATCTCCGTGTCATTGCGAAGGTTGATCTTCAGGAATGCAACGAGTTACCCTCAAGTCTTGTGTACGAATGGGAGTATGAAAACAAGTCAAAGACATTATTGGAGTCTGCACGCGCCGGTGTCACCTCTCCATCTGTACACGACAGCTCTCTCACACCACAGTACCAGAAGTTTGTGTTTTCCTTCGAGAACAACACAGGAACCTACGATAATACGATAACACCGACGCGGTTGGGCAGGGAACTCATTATTCCAAGGGAGTTCCTTTCGTACGGGACACATCGAATACGTCTTACAATCAAGGAGAACGACAAACCACTCTTCGGGGTCAGTCGAACCTCGGTGACAATCACGGAAGCTCCGCTCATTGCCAAGATTGGCTCGGGTCAGTTGAAAAGGGTGGTGATCAGCGATGAAGACCTGACGTTATCGGCGGAGCTGAGCTACGACCCTGATGTTGTTCAGCCCTCGCTGGTCTCAAAAAGTCTTGCCTACGAATGGTCATGTGCGTTATCCTTGTACTTTAACTATTCCAACACTCAGCTATGCCATTCTAGCCTTCTTCCCGAGGACAAAGTGAACAGTCCATTCTTCAAGGTGTCATCAGACGCTATCGCTGTCGCCTCTCAAGCAAGTATTGAGGGGCCCGGCGGAAGCGTCTATCTCCGGTACACTGTAACAGTCAAAAAAGGAGATCGTGAGAGCTCAGTCGTACAGGAGGTGGCATTAAGTGACTCTACAAGTGGGCGGTTGTCAAGATACGATAGAATCAATGTTGTCAACTCCCGAGGAGAGGCTGTGAACCCGAGCAAGGTGGAGTTTTGGGATGATGTTATCATTGAACCAGTAGCTGTGCTTGGTACGCAATGGAAGTTCCGACTGGAGCTTCCGTGGCGGGAAAGGTCGCGATTCCTCGCCGGCGACGTCAATTTGATCTCTAGGCCGGGATACTACGTTGTCCGCGGCAACAGTGCACCGAGCTTCCAGCGCGTACCTCTAGGAATCCGGCGAGACAAGCTCAAACCACAAGCACTGTACCAATTTCTTGTGTCGTTTCAAGAGGGTTCACGTATCACGAATGATGTTGTCGTCCAATTCAAGACAGTGGAGATGCCGGACCTTGTTTTCCCTCCTTTCAGCCTGGCAAACGGCAACACATCGACTGTATTCCAAGCTATTGCCTCAACGTCCTTCAATGGTAACGCCTCTTTCTCGTACCAGTTTTACCTTCTTGACAAAAGCGGAAGGACGAGGGAGTACTGTATTGATGGTTGCACTGGTGGTGATTTCGTTCGTTTCCAAATTGCCAAGCCGGGACAGTATGTCGTTCAGTGTCGACTTATCGCTGCAAATGGAAAGACTCTTCTGTCTGTGAAAAATAACACCGAAATCATTTCAGTTCTTTCTACCAATGCCACTGGGAATGTGACGAAATTCAACGTGGAGATCGAAGACGCGTACCACCTCGGTGACGACGGTGGCGTCAATCAGAAGGGTTTCTTCGTAACTGAATCGATACATGAGGGAGACGGTCAGGTAGTCGCTCTATCGGACGAGGCAGTTGACGATTTTTGCGCCAACTACACGAGAAAGTGGGTTGGGTTATCGAGACAGATTATCGGAAATGAGCTGCCGAACACCGCAAGCACTCGCAACTATGTTATTCTCGCGGCTAACTACGCTCGTCTTCGTTGCGTTGAATCTGAGGATACCATGTATGACCTTGCCAGCATTGTGGAGCAGTCAATTGCCCGAACACCACCGGAAGAAGTGCTCACTACGCTTTCGTACTCACAGGCAGACGATATTCCAATGGTGGAAATCGAGAAGGAGTTGCTCCGTTTCTACAATTTTAGCATGTCACGCGCTTTGTCCATGATCGGCCAAGGTTCAAGTCGACAGCGGCTGCTCTCTCCAATGGGAGCAGTCAACAACCTAATTTTAGACTTGACTGAGCTCTGGATGAAACACATGACCACAACAGCGACCAGTGGACGGGTCTGTGGCTGGGAGGCATCGTACTCATCAGGGACTTTGGATGGTGAACCAGACAACATCAAGATTCCAAGACCCCTCCTTCCAAACTCTGGGAATGGCACATATCTCATCGACCAAAACAACCATATGATGACTGGCATTGGGTTAAACACTGTTCGCGTGGCGGTGATGTGTAACGCTGAGCAAGGAAGGTCGCTTTCAACGCCGAATGCGCGATTCGAGTGGTGTGACGCTGTTTATTCGGTCTCTGGCAGCGTTCGCAAACTCATCACGCTCGCGGAAACCTTTGACTACCCGTACGTGTCTGGGATACAAGGTGCGAACCATTCTGACACAAAACGCGTTGTCGCTGTCGACATTACCACGCTTGGCGCCCAAAATCAGCTTGTGACGGCAATGTCGAGCGAAACGTTGTCTGCCGTCGCGGCGCAGAGCGACGGCACGACGGAGAATGTGGCTGCGGGTTGTTACCGAATCCAAATGGCTATGTCCCAGAGTGTGATGTCGGCTTCTTCAAGGTCGAACGGCTCGGAGAAGACCCAGTTGCGTGCTCAATGTCAGCGTAACGTACCGTTCCGTATGTGGCCGCGCAAAGTTTACGGTCGGCAGGTAAGCGAACCTTTCCAAGACGGGCTTTACCAACGCTGGACGGATGGCGTGTGGCCTGGTGGTGGGATGGACGACGCTGTGAACGGCAACGTTAGTACGTTTGTCGAAGCGCGATCCAATGAGCTCGGGGTTTTTGGAGCGTATCGGGCACCATGCAGTTCGTTTCTGGGCGGCGGTGACGGTAGCGCTCTTGCTGGGACGACCGCCATGGTCACAGGGATGTTAATTGGGATGCTCATACTGATCATCATTATTGTCGGAACGACGTACGCGCTTGTGGCTGCCGCTGTGCGTGCGGCCGAACGCAAGGACGAGGAAGCTGACCTTTTGGCTGCAAATGAAGCGTACGTTGAGCGTGACATTTTCGGGCGACAAGACGTGCGCCTGCACATGGAAGACGATGAATCGGTTGCTGAGTCCGCTACTGGCTCGGTCGCGTACTCGGAGCGCTCTGGCATGATGACACAGACCGACACAGACCTGTCGTACGTCGTCCCGCAGAGCACCGGTTTCCTCGGTAGTGGACTGCTCGCTTCGATGCTATCATCACGACATGCCGTGCCCGTGCGAGGCGATGAACCGGAGGGACGGAGTCGCGGCGGTCCTGTCGGCGAACGTCCTGGAGGTGAGGTGTGAGGCAAGCGAGCTGGCGACGAGTTGTTGAGGTGGTGTGCACTTTCGTAGTGAACTACTCTCCTTTCGCTACCATGAACTGCAATCTTCTGACTGGGCTTTGTAAAA
>JAVCKV010514822.1:0-11458 GCA_032274145.1 Herpochondria borealis | reverse complement strand
AGCGGTGTAGACACCTGGACTTGTTTCAACCAAGTTAGATGGCAACCCGTTGGTGACTTGAATATCACTCAGTGAAAAGCCTATAACAGGCTCACTAAACGTCATTGTAATCGAGTAAGGGTCGGTGTTCGCAACATAGGCTGGTGTACCACTGATTGTCAAATCAACCGCATTCGCATTGAACTGGGTTGTCTCAACATTCGATGCAATACTTGGATTTCCAGCCGTGTCTAGAACGTTCCCAGCTGGAATTTCAACCGTTAGGTCTCCATTGGCATCTGGGGTAATATCAACCGTGTAGTTGTTATCACCAAGATCGACAACATTAGACGCCGTACCATTAACGACAAGCACATCGGTTGGATCGAACCCAACGACTGCCTCGTTAAAGCTCACCTGTACCGTATAAGGGTCAAGACTATCGACTAGTGTTGGCGCGTTGCTGAGGGTAACCACCGGACTAGTGACATCCGTTGTGGTTACCAAAGTAGAATCGCTGTCTGTATCGTTACTTGAATTGGTTTCGATATCGGTTGTACTGACAAACGCCGTACTGATTAACGTCGTTCCATCAAGAGCTGCATCAATCGGATCGGTTTCGAATGCAAATGTAGAACTGGCATTACCACTTCCAGTGTACATTTCGACCGTGCTTTTACACGTAATTTCTTGCGGCACAGCTGCATCACTTTGGCAAGTCCATTCATCTCCATCCGGACCGAGTTCCTCTAGGGCAATGGCTTGGCCGTTGCCGACGGTAACACCGGCAGGTAACGTATCAGTGACGGTAATTTCTCGACCCGTCGGGTTAGTACCGACATTGGATACGGTAAATTCATAAGTTGATGAAGTCCCAACAGCAACTGCCGCCGTGTTGTCGGTTTTGGTCAGCATCAGATCTACATCTACTGGTGCAGGTAAAACTCTGAACGCATATTTATCAACTAATAGCCATGAGTTATAAGTTGCGTCACCACCATCAGCAACACCAAATTTTAAGGTGTTTTCTACACCCGGAGTAACAGATGCGGTCCATGTTAGTTTTCGTGTGAAGCCATCTGCTTCGATGTTTATCGGTGTTGGAATTCCATCATCTTCGCGGTCATTGGATATAAAGTCTGCCGCGTTCAGGGTTTCGTTAACTGAATTGATGGATACATGTTCGCCTGCGGCGGTAAGCGATTGGTTGACACCATTGACGAAAAACGCCATGACGTCGTAGTAGGTATTGTTGGCACTATTCGCACCTGCTGGCGGCGCATATTCGTTGTATTCATCTGAGGCAAACGTGAATGTGCCACGAATAATATTTTCCGATGGTGTAAAGACAATTTCTACATACGCGGCATCGAAGGTGCCTTGCGGCGCTGCACTTAATGAATCGAAATCAGGGTCGCCATCAGCGCCAGGTATAGCCGCTACATCAGTGCCTGTATTATCGGCTGCGTTGGGACCGGCTATTGATGAAATCGTTCCAGAACTGAGTATGACGCCCTCCTCATAAGATAAGAACCCAGGAACACTCAAACCGTTAGTGAACGTTCCTATTTGTCCATCAGCTCCGAACACCGTTACAGAATTGACCACAATGCCTGAGGCAGCCGGTGCAACAATCGTTTCAATGAGTACAGTTGGGTCGAGCGTTTCGGTAATGACTAAATTGGCATAAGCCTGTGAGCTCGCCAGTAGACCTAAACTCGCTGAGATCATCGAGCTCGCGGTCAATCCAAACAAGGAACTGCGCAATCGCTTCTGATGCTTTGATCTAACAAATATATTCATTGGTACCCAATTCTTCACCGATAGAAAACAAGGCTTCCTGCCGTATATGCTCACGCAAAGTTGGTGGACTCGGACATCCACGCAAAACCAGCGTTATCAATTCGCAAGAAAAGGACCGAAGGGTTACATGCGATTCGAATATGTTACTAATTGTTGAACGGTAGCTCAGAAAAACGGGCAACATGCCCAAAAACGAGGGAAATGGGGCATCGTAGAGCTGCACAAATGGCTTTTATTGACGGGACATTAATCCCATTTTATTGGATAACAGGTGCTTTTTACTCTAATCTGACCACCAAAAATAACGCTTAACTGCACCAATCATGCTGTCCACATTTGAGATCAAATCAAATCAGTAACACTTGTTCCATGGTCCGTGGCGTAACAAGCTAAACTAGAAAAAACAGCAAAGCAGAAATACTCATGGCCCTTGGTGCCACTATCAATAGAGTGTCCTTGAACATTGCGGATATGGAGCGACACCATTACCAGCAGCACGAGCTGGTTATGGCGATGCACCCATCTGAAACCGATTTGCGTTTCATGATTAAGGTGATTGCATTCGCCTTAAACGCGCATGAACAACTCACATTCACGAAAGGCTTAGCTACCGATGATGAACCAGAGGCTTGGCAAAAATCACTCAGCGACGACATTGAGGTTTGGATTGACTTTGGCCAAGTGGATGAAAAACGAATTCGTAAAGCTTGCGGACGTTCTAAGCAAGTGATCATCTACACATATCAAGATCGCAAAGCAAAGACTTGGTGGGAGCGCAGCAAACAAAATCTTGCGCGGCATGAAAATTTACGGGTTTTCCATATTGAGGCAGAAGGCGCAGAAGCGCTCGTTAGCCGCAACATGCAACTGCAATGCAATATTGACGAAGGGACGGTGTCGCTAAGCAATGACGATCATCACTTAGCGGTGATTGTCACCGAGTACGAGGCTTAAGTATCGGCCACCCTATTGGCGCACTTGTCTTGAGATCACGCGACTTATGCTTTATTAGTTGGTGTTAATTTCCAACAGGTCGATAATAAATATTAAATCCTCATTGGGGCCAATATTTGCCCCAGCACCACGCTCACCATAGGCAAGGTTTGAAGGTACGTAGAACTTATACTGAGAACCCACTGTCATTAGTTGCAACCCTTCTTGCCATCCTTGAATCAGGTTGGTTAGTGGGAAGGTTGCAGGTTGTCCGCGAGAATAAGAGCTATCGAATTCTGTACCGTCGGTTAGTGTGCCAGCGTAATGCACCGTTACGGTACTCGTTGCAGTAGGCTTTGCCCCTTCTGCGCTTCTTAGCACTTCGTATTGCAATCCAGAATCTGTGGTGATTATATTTGTTTGAGCCACATTCGCCTCGTTCTGACTTTCGTCCATTGCAATAGTGGCAGCCGTGTCTGTGTCTGACTTTTCGCTACAGGCGGATAAAAGTAACAGTGCTGCGATGGCTATTGTTCTGGTGACCATTTTTGCTCTCATTTGGGGCGATTGCTGGTGTGTGCTGTTTAGTACAGCATTTTAGGCGCCAATCTTTGTTGTTGAGGCAACTTGGCGGCTTGTATCCTCTTGTTAATGGCGCTCATGCTCGATTGCCGCAGCGCCTGAATGAGTGCTACAGCCACGCTTTTCCACTTACGTTTAAAGGTGAGAGATTCAGCGTCGCTAGGGTGATGAGGGCAACCATAGTTTTGGTACTGATCAACAACATACCGTTACCCATCCTATCTACTTAAGCGAAAAGGAATTGTCGTGCAAAAAGAAACGATCGGTTACAGCAAAATTAAAACAGGTGCACTCCTTCTGGCATCACTGTACTTGGCATTGATGCCCTTGGTTATGAAGTTGCTATTACCCGGAATTTACGACACGACAGACAATACTCTGACGGAGACTCTTTTTATATTTGGCATGTTTGCTTTTATATCAATCACCGGACTCGCCCTATTCTCGATAATTCTGTTCAAGCTCAAGACCAGTAAGCATGGAATTATGCTTGATGAACATGGAATCTACTCCAACGTAAGCGGCCTCTCTTTCAAGCTAATTCCTTGGTCTGAGGTTGTTAGCGCTGGCATTCAATATCATGGCAATGGACAAAAAGGCGTGCTAATCGCAACTAATAAAAGTGAGGCAATTCGTGAAAGCAGATCAACACTTGCCCGCTTATTGGGTCCGATACGAGAAACCATAATCTGGCCACATTTGCTTGATAAAAAGGCTGACGAAGTTGTTGATGTTCTTAATCGATATTTGGAACAATATAAAGAGAATGAAAAAAGCAACGGTGTGGATGATCATTCCTTGAAAAACTATGTTCAAAAGGCTGCGTGACTGGCGTGCTCGTTAATTAATTAGCGAGATATCAGGTAAGTCGATGGGAGAGCTTCAAGAACCATTTTATTAACAACTATGGGAGTGCCATTGTATTTGGTTCGAAATTCTTTCGTCACTTTGAATCCGTAATTAAGATAGAGCTGTTGTGCTGGTGCATTGCTCATCACTACGTTTAAAGTGCCCATACCCTTTGCTTTGGATAGCAGTAGGTTCATTAACTTCTCTCCAACGCCATTTCCACTCGCGCTCGAACGGACGTATAAAGCTCTATTCTCTGTTCCGAACAACGCACAATATCCAATAACATCATTATCATCATCACACACGTAGATATCAGATTTGACTAGCTCAGCTAACCGTTTTTTATCATTATTTTTTGTGGCAGCACGTCGGAGTCGTTTGAAAAACGACCAACACTTTGCAATGGCATTAGGCTTTAGTTGTTTGTATAAGACACCGTATAACCTTTAAAAATGTCGATATTCTGTGGATATGGTTAAGGTGCAGAAGGTGCAGCCGACATCCTTCAATAACCTGTAATAGATTCAGCTGCCCATGTATCACCTGATTGGTAAACTTTCCCTATTGAGCGCCATGCTACTTCTAAGCGCTTGTGATGGAGGTGGAGGTGGGGCCGCAGAACCTGCTGCACCAATGCTGGGAGCAGCCCTCCTTCCCGGCCCTCAGTTAAGTGTGTCAGCCGACTCCCTTGCTGCAAGCAGATGGGGTTACTTTGGACCCTTTGATGATTGGGCGGACCAAGCGCCCGGCCAATACAGCGGCAAAACTGGTTACGCGCCGATCAAGCAAGAGACCATCGGCCCGTTCGTTAACGCCTGGTTACACGGGGCGGTCCCTGTCAGTTCGGAACAGCTGGCAACGAACGAAAGCACAGAGACTCAAGAAGATATTAATCGCATTGTTAATAGCTTACTCTCTTCAGTAAGTGATCTTGGCTTGCAGGGCTTTGCCACGGGTGCAGCCAGTGACCAAACGTCGTCGTGTTCGGCGGCTGGAACCGTTCACAAAGATGTGTCTGTCACATCTGATCGTCGACTTGTAATTGCAGAGGCTGAGAATTGCAAAAATGTAGAAACGACCGTGAACGGGCGCTACGCCATTGCCTATAACCATGTTAACGGTCAATTTAGAAACGCAGCTATTGCGTTTGATGATCTTGCGATTAATTTTGGTGAGCGCAGATTCCAGCTTACCGGGGCCATATCCACCGAAACACCCTGCCTGCCAACAACATTGCAACGGCGTCGTTTGCACGTTGTGGATATCGATACAGGCCGGCAGCTTTACTTCGATACTCGTGACAGCCACGCCACAAATTCTGGTGGCGGTTGTTATCAAGATCTCGGCGGCTACACACAGTTTAGTGGGTCCATTCTGGATTCGGAAAACGGTCGCGTGGAGCTGCAAACACGCAGCGCGTTGGCATACAGCGATAGTCCAGCTGAGTTACGAAATAATGATTCCGTTAGTTACAACAAACTTGCCATTCGTGAAGACATTGGTTTACTAAACTTCCAGGGCTTGAATGGTCAAAGTGCCGATTTTCAGTGGCTCAATAATCCTTTGTTTGAAAGTAACGGTGATAGAGGCTTGCCACACGCTGCACTCAAACTCAACGGTGCTGATAGTGCTAAGTATAATTTCACCTACGAACAACTTCGTTCCGGCGCCCTTGTTGAGATCAACAATGAGGCAAATGCACCGATCAGCTATGCGGTAGCCGAACAGCAAATTGAAGCAAACTTTATCAATGACTTTGATGAAGTAACTGGTCGTAACAAACTATTAATTGAAGTCGACGGTGGGCAGGATATAACAGGTGGCCTGTTACCTTTGCAAACATATGAAGTTTCAGTCAGCGGTGGTGCTAAATTCGATATCACCAGACTTGCGCCTGAATGCGAGTGGGTTTCGGACACGACACTGACGTGTCATCACAATCTAGAGACCACACGTGTGGCAAGCTTCCAACATCAACATGCCTTGCTCATTGAAAGCGATGGTGCTGATGTGCAAGTTACAGCGAAGTACGTCGAGAGCACTGAGGTTGCACAAGTCGGCGTTGAGCTTGTCAGTACAGAAAATGAGATTCGTTATCAGTTGATTCCAGCATCGGATCTTACCATCGAAACACTGGAAACCGATTTTGGTTCTGAAGGTGAGACGCGCACGCTAAAGGCGACTGTCCGTCAGCTGTCGAACACCGCACCAACGGATGTGCTCATCGATATCTCAAGCAGTGATGGTATTGCATTGTTATCTGCAGAACTCGTATCAAGCGGTAGCCAAGCATTGATATCCCGCTGTACTACCACACGCCCGATTCAATGTACGATGGATGCCGTTCGGGAGGGAGATGCGCTGACACTAAGCATAGATTATCGAATGACTGACAGTAGCGATCAAACAATCGACATGACGACCAACAACGGATTAAATGAAGAAGATCTGGATCCCGCCAACAATCAGGTAACGACACAAGTTACGCATATCGAGTCGACCGCTGCATTGCAAACGTTAGTCGATGCAGCTACCGATGGAGATAACGTTACATTGCCAGCAGGTACCTACTTGGGCGGTATAAATATCAAGAACAAGAAAATCAATATCGTTGGCGCAGCACTTCCCGAGCGAACCATTTTGGTTTCAACGGAAACTAGCCAACCCTTGTTGATTAACGCCGGAGCACGCACCACGATTGGACAACTCACGTTGCAAACCACTGGTGCACTGGTGCTCTATAACAACCAAGAGAATGTCACGATTGCCGACAGCATTATTGAACCACTACCAGGGCAACCGCATTCGATCAATCGACTGGTAAGCACCTTTTCGCCTAATAGCTATCGGCTCAAGGGCAATCTGATTCGCAACTGGGGTGTTGGGGATTCTGCAAGCTGTGATTCATTGATAAACGATGGCAGCACAACGGGCAGTTACATGATGTGGGTCTTTCTTGAGCAAAATGTTTTTGACAATAACCAGTGTAAGCAGCTGTTGCTGGCTACCTACGCCAGCGGTGGCTACAATAATCCACCGCAATATTTCATCAACAACAATACGTTTATCGACAACCCGACGCTGTTCTCATTCCGAGGGCCGGAGGGCACCGGCGTGCACCGTTTTCACAATAATATCGTTGTGGGTGCGTCAGATATTATCTCTGTTGATTCTGGTTTGTTTATCAATGATCGGCAGCGTGATCAGTTTGTTAGCTCGCGCAATTTAGTGTGGGAGAGCGACCGCAAGTCGCTGTTCTCTACTGAGTTGGTTGACCGACCGGGAATTGCTATCGACACACTTGATATTCATGTTGATCCCAACTTTGTTGATGCTGACAATGGTGATTACCGCTTGCTCGCGAATTCACCCGCGATTGACGCCGGTGTCGCACCAGCATCGTATGACTGGACTTACGACAACTTCCAAAATGAAGACAAACACCCGATCGGGGAAGCTTTGATTCAAGCGCGTGACGGTAATGGTGACGGTGTTGTGCAGTTTGATCTTGGGGCGTTTGAATACTTACCGTAGTGGGTGTGGGTATCTTGAGTTCATGCAAGATGGAATCTAGCGTGTCTGTCTGGAGCTGCTTGGTTTAAATCGCGTGCGCGATTTGTCGAACCTCTGGATGGTTCGAATCTGCTAACCCTGCGCTTTGAGGGTATATCTTGTGGAAGATTAATTTATTGCTTAAGTGGCGCGCCCGGAAGGATTAATCAGAAAGCCTAGGGGCTTTATGACCCCTTTCAGGGGCTGCGCAGCAAAGCTGCTTGTTTTGAATTGCCTTCGCAATTCTCGAACCTCTGAACGGTTCGAATCTGCGGAACGAACGCATTGAACTAAGATACCTTGGGGAATTAACTACTGATTTAAGTGGCGCGCCCGGAAGGATTCGAACCTCCGACCACCTGGTTCGAAGCCAGGTACTCTATCCAACTGAGCTACGGGCGCTCTGTGTAACGGCTTATGCTCGCTACGGTTTAACTTCGTCGCTTGAGCGACCAGCAAGGAAGGATTAATTAATTCCGCCAGCGCGGTATTAACCCCTTCGGGGCTGCGCAACTAAAAGTTGCTTGTAGAAAATTGCTTACGCAATTTTTCGAACCTCCGACCACCTGGTTCGAAGCCAGGTACTCTATCCAACTGAGCTACGGGCGCATCTGGAAAAACTGGTCGTGAACTGCCGACCAAGCCTTATTATACGACGTGATGAATTCAGTAGTCGAGAAAAATGTGATTTGTTTGAACTTTTTTCTTGAGAGCCACTCATAATGGGGTGCTGGGTGGAATAACAAGCTCTTGCCCATATGTAGCATAATTGTACACAGACGTCGTTTGTCTATTGGTTTACAGTTAAGACAAGCACGCAATAAAAACAACTTTGGAGACAATATAAATGAAAGCAAATGCTTTAAAAGCCATCACAGCTGGCGCACTTCTTGGCTTTAGCGCACTAAGCAGCGCAGCCGACCTTTCTGGTGTGCCATCGGGCGCCTATGCTGTCGACCCAACTCATGCCTACATCTCTTTCTCATATAACCACTTGGGCCTTTCAAACCCCATTTTGAGCTTTGATGATTTCACTATTGACCTAAATTTGGACAATGCTGATCCTACAAAATCAACTGTAAACGTCGCTATTGATGCAAACAGCATCGTTACCGGGTCGGACGAATGGTTAGATCACATTTCTGGCGCGAAGTTTTTTGATCTCGCTAACCACCCAGAAATCACATTCACATCAACAGCAGTAGAAGCTGCACGCGATGGGAACTATAAAGTCATGGGCGATCTCACCATCAAAGGTGAAAGTAAGCCAGTTTCACTGGACGTGGTTATCAATGCAGCAATGAATCACCCAATGAGCGGAAAACCGACCATTGGTTTGCAAGCAACCAGCACCGTTATGCGATCTGAATTTGGTATGGATGCAGCGGTTCCTCACGTCAGTGATGAGGTCGCTCTGACTATCACTGCTGAAATGGTTAAATCTCAGTAATACGCTACGGTTTGTAGCATTTGGTTATACAAAATATCAAGCGCAAGGATGCGCTAGCACTACAATACAAGTACCTGTCATATCACCTGTAACCTAACAACGCTGATGTCCCAACAATCTGTATCGCGCTACAACAACATCGCCATTAGCCTTCACTGGCTAATGGCTTTTCTCATTTTGGGTATGCTCGGTGTTGGCAAATTCATGGTCGGTCTCGACGACACAGACCCACTTCGCTTTACGCTGACTCAATGGCATAAAACCTTCGGGATTTTGATCTTACTGTTGGCCGTATTACGGCTGTTGTGGCGATTAACACATCGTGCACCAGCACATCCAGCTAAAGCACCACGGTGGGAACACGTTGCGGCAAAGCTTTCACACATCGTCATGTATGCGCTGTTGTTCATTGCGCCATTAACTGGTTGGATGATGGTATCTGCCTCGCCGCTCAATATCGATACCCTGCTCTTTAATGTTATTCCTTGGCCACATTTGCCTTGGCTACATAATTTAGCGGACAAAGCGACGGCGGTTACACGATACGAACAATTTCATGAGTGGGCAACAGGTGCAATGATCGCTTTGTTGCTACTGCACGTGGCAGCTGCTTTGAAACATCATTTCATTGATAAAGACTCGGTGCTCACCGGCATGATGCCATCGGCCCAGGCAGGTACGGGTAAAACCATGATTGGTGTACTCACAGCGCTTATCCTCATTGTTGGCGGTTCTGTGTTCGCCTACGCCAATCTTAAAACCAACAACGTAAGTCTGAGTTCTGGCACAAGCGCGGTGAGTGCAGTCGCCTTAGTGATGAACGAATCTACACCCATTAATTTCGGCGAATCCACTGTAACGGCATCCATCGACGTAAACAATTTGGACGCAAGCTCTTTAATTGCCTCAGTGCCAACGGCCAGTGTCACCTCCACGAATTCGCAAGTAGAAGGCTCGCTTCCCGACACCGAGTGGTTTGATAGCGAAAATCACCCAGAAGCAACATTTGAATCCAGCAAGATAAGCCTGATCGCAGAATCGCAATATTCCGTTGAGGGTGCTCTGACAATTAAAGGTATCACCCTGCCCCACACGTTCACTCTGCAAGTCGAAGACACAGATGGCAACAAACGGGCATCGGGTGAATTCGTGGTGAATCGAATGGCCTATCAGCTAGGGTTAGACAGCCAGCCAACGGGCGAATATGTTGGCGAGGACGTCACCATCGCGTTTGAGTTTGAGCTACTGATTCAACCTTAATGTGATCAAAAGGTGAGTTGGCAGACACAGCAATGCTCAAAATTCATTGGGCATCTTGTCTGTATACCCTACAAATAAGCGAAAATCGCTCAATTTTTAAACAATACAGCGCCATATAATAAGAATAAACAGAATTGCTGCAAGCTAAGTAGAGCCTGACGGTCAGACTGCTAAACTACCCCTATCTTTTTACACATATAAAGAGGGTTCTGCGTTGCCTATCAAGAAACTGCTGGTCGCTAATCGATCTGAAATTGCCATTCGCGTATTTCGTGCAGCCAATGAGCTGGATATTAAAACGGTAGCTATCTGGGCAGAAGAGGACAAACTCGCGCTTCACCGTTTTAAAGCCGACGAAGCCTATCAAGTGGGCAAAGGCCCTCACCTTGAAACCGCTATGGGGCCCATTGAGTCCTACCTCTCTATTGAGGAAGTATTGCGAGTAGCCAAATTATCGGGTGCTGACGCTATCCACCCAGGATACGGCCTGCTCTCAGAATCCCCTGAATTTGTTGATGCATGCGATGCCGCTGGCGTGCTGTTCATTGGCCCTCGTGCCGAAACGATGCGATCGCTTGGAAACAAAGTGGCTGCCCGTCATTTAGCAATCAAAGCGGGTGTTCCAGTGGTGCCTGCAACTGAACCGCTACCGGATGACATGCCCACCATTAAAAAAATGGCAGGAGAGATCGGTTATCCACTGATGCTCAAAGCATCATGGGGTGGTGGTGGTCGAGGCATGCGCGTTATTCGAAGTGAGGCTGATCTCGATACCGAAGTGTCGGAAGCTAAACGCGAAGCCATGGCAGCGTTCGGCAAAGATGAAATCTACTTAGAAAAATTAGTCGAACGTGCACGTCACGTGGAAGCGCAAATTCTCGGCGACACCCACGGCAATGTAGTGCATTTGTTTGAGCGAGATTGTTCTGTTCAACGTCGTAACCAGAAAGTGGTTGAACGTGCACCAGCACCGTACCTGTCGGACGCCAAGCGTAAAGAAATTTCTGACTACGCATTAAAAATTGGTAGCTCAACCAACTATGTCGG
>JAVCKV010514711.1:0-11460 GCA_032274145.1 Herpochondria borealis | reverse complement strand
GCGACCGACACCACCGACGGGTCCGGTCGCTATTCCTTCGAGAACCTCGTCGCCGGTGACTACATCGTGGCGATCGCCGACACCGAGCAGGCCGCTGGCCAACCACTCGAGGGTCGATCATCGACGACCGGCAACGGCGTCGCCCCCGACGCGGACACCAATCCGGCTGACCGCGACGACAACGGTGACCCCGCCGCTGGTTTCGCCTCGATCTCACTTCCCGTCACGCTGACCGACGGTGGCGAGCCCACCGGCGAAGACGCCGAGGGACGTGCGCAGCATGTTCGTCCAGGGATCGCGTCGGCTGAGCCCGCGGGGCGAGGTCGTTCCCGTGAGTCGCATGGGAGCGCATTCGTTGAGGCCCATCGAGCCGAGCACGCGCGCATGCAGCTCGCGTGCCGCGCGGAGCTTGGAGATCTCCGTGAAGACGTCGCGTCCGACGTCAAAGCGCCACGCGAACTCGACGTAGGCCTGGGCCGGGTCGAGGCCGTCCTCCTCGAGCCAGCGCAAGTACTGCACGAAGGTGGCGAGGGCGAAGCCGAGCTCTTGCGCGGCGTGGGCGCCCGCCCGGTGCCAGACGCCCGCATCCACGGCGAGGGACGTGCCACCGTCGATGTGCAGGCGACTGTAGCCGGCGAGGGCGCAGAGCTCCTTCCTCGCGTCCTCCATGTCACCGGGCAGCGCGCCGTCCCGGGCGAGGGCGCCGATGGGGTCCATGCCGAAGTCCACGAGGGTCTTCGAGAGATCCACGTCGCGCTCTTCGCAAAGAGCGGCAAAGGTCGCGGCCAGGGGGAGCGCGTTCGCGCTCGACTCAAAGGCGATCGGGATGGCGTCGAGGAAGACGCCGTCCAAGAGCTGGTCCATGCTGCCGAGATCGAGGATGTCGACGCCCTTCTCCGCGTCGGCGTCCGCGTCGAGCCCTTTCGATGCATGGCTCAGCTGGATCGCGCAGGCGGTCGCGCCCTGGGTGAGATCTTCCAGAAGATGCGCGTTCGCCTTGGCTGGCGCCGGGTGTTCAGCCACCGGGGCGACGGACCAGCCGCCGGAGCCAAGCTCGAACGACGGGGTGCTGCGCTCACTGTCGGCCACGTAGAGCGGCGCGATCTCGAGCCCCTCCAGGGTGCGCGTCACCAGGGAGCGCTCGAAGCTGCGGCCTGGGCCCAGTTCGGACTCCACGCGTTCGCGCCAGTCGCGGAGGGTGGGAGCGTGGCCGGAGGCGCCAGCGCTCGTTCCCGGTGAAGTCTTGTTCGCGTGGTCGGAGGGGGTCATGACCGGGCAGGATATCGCCCCGTCCGCCTCCCGTCCCGAGCGCGCGTCGGGAAAGCGCCAAGTCCGGCAAGCTCCCCCCGCCGAAGGCCATTCCCGGGCCCCTTTCCTGACCCTTTAGAGTGCTGCCAAGAAGGTGGTGTACGCGGCCTGCGCCGCGTCGTTGGAGTCCACCGCTTCCAAGCAGAACGTCACGGCGTTCGCAGCGTGCTGTTCCTGGTCAGCGATAGGCCCACCAGAGACCAGCAGTGCCTGCTGTTTGGTGCTCTCTGCTTTGCCAGCCGTGTTGAAGACCGCCAGACGAATGTCCTCAAGCGCCACCAGCGCAGCGGCGGTGAGCGTGGCTGGGTCGTAGCCGTTGGCGGTGTTGAGGGTGGCTTGGGCGGTGTTGGCGAGATCGTTCGCCGCGTTGGACGCACGGTTGGCGCGCTGCAGCGGGGTTCCGCTGAGTGTTGGCACGGTGGGGGCCGTGGCGTCGGCCCGCTGCACCGCTCGCTGGATGGATTCTGGCTGGGTTGCGAGCGTCGCGAGGTTGATCGACGCGGCTGCTTCCTCGATGGCCTCGTCGTCGGTGATAATGGCCACGTCCACCGTGGGACGGGCTAGCTGCACGGTGGAGCGCAGCTCCCGAAGGTCTTTCCGCAGACGTTCCACTGCGTCCGTGGACTCAGAGCCCACCGGTGAGGTCCATGTGCGCGACGATAGATCGCGCGGATCTTCCCACCGAGCTCCGATGATGCGCTGGGCTTGGGTCCGGTCGAAGGCCGCGAAGGCTCCGCGGTACGTTCCCGGCTGGTCGTACAGGTCCATGTACTGGATCTCGACGTTCGTCTCCGGGCTAGCGACGGCGGAGGGCACAGGCGTGACGCCCCGCATGGCGAGGGCGAGCCGCGGCTCGACGGAAAGGTGCCTCGCGACCTCTTTTCCCAAGGGGACGAGCTGCCATGAAAGCTGGCGAGGCAGCGAGGCGAAGCCGTCGCATCCGAGGGTGAGGCGCCGATCGATGGTGATGTGGGCGCCTGGGTTGGTGACCACAAGGCGTGCGACGGCACTGCCGATCCAGCGCAGGCCTTCCGGGATGATGACGACGTCATCGGGGGCGTAGATGGCCCCGTGGAACAAGCCGGTCGAAGAGATGACCACTCGGCCCGTTGCGGCGGCGGTGCCAGGAACCAAGAGGAAGGTGCCGCGGGCGTCGGCCTCTGGCGCGATCGACTGGACCACGGATCCAGTCTCGAAGTTCAGCCCCTCCTCCGCATAGATATGAATGGGTCCCAGCGCATCGTCCAGCACGAGGGTGGCGCCTGTCTCAAGGGACAGCGAGGTGCAGCGGAGGACTTTGGGTCCTGCGATGGTGAGCGTGGCGCCGTTCACCACGTCGACGGCCCCCTGCACGTGGGTCGCCATGGTCGCGCCCACCCCCAGCTGATCGATGAGGATGACCTGCGGCGTGCCGATGAGCTCCGTGGGGCTCGGGAGGGTGACCTGGGGAAGGTAAGGCGGCGCGTCGTAAGGCTTGACGGAACCGTGCACCTCTGGGAGCCCAGAGGACAGGAGGCTGTTGTGCCTGCCGGGGCGCACGGCGCCGAAGATGTGCGTGGGGGTGGGCGGTGCCACCCGGAGGCTGTACGAGTCCTCTAGCGTGATGTTGCCGTCGCTGCCGATGAGCCCGTCGCTTCCCGTGCTCAGCACTGGTGCGGACGGATCCACCTGGCTCGCGTAGTCGCCGCGGCCGGAGTGGTAGCCGTCGATGGTGGTGCCCCAGCCCACGGTGACGCCTTCGCTGCCGAACACGCCGAGGCTCGTCACCGGGTTCACGCTCGGCAGGATCATGGACTGGATCACCAGCTCGGCGCGGCCCACCTGGGCCGTGCACCGCAGCACGATCCGGTCGTTGGGGAGATCGTCGGACTCAACCCAGTAGACGCCGTTGCCAAAGATCGCTGGCACGGCCTTGCTCGCGATGATGCCTGTTCGGCCGCTCGAGACCGCGAGGGCGGCTTCGGCGATGCCCGCCTCCGCCAGGTAGACGGCGCGACGACGGTCGACCGCGAAGTCGGACTTCCGATCGATGCTCATCTGGAGCTGCAGCAGCGATGCACCGAGGCCTGCGATGATCATCACGCTGACGAGGGAGAGCGCGAGCGCGGAGCCCCTTCGGCTCGGCGTCGTGACCTGACCCGAGCCCCTTTGACCTAGGACGACCCGTCTCATCTTGAAATCGGACTCGCGGCCTCTGACTGGTCTAGCTGATTGCATCTACAAGAACTCTTCGCTCGCTGGCTAGGGGTTCCTGTAGGGCACTGGGATTTTGTTCCATGGAACGCCCTTTTCGAGGTGGTTTCAGGGCTAGCGGCAGGGTGGAAGGAATGACCGCATGAGCCTCGGCGTGAAGGATGGCTAGAGCGCAGCAATGAACTTGTCGTACTCCTTCTGGACCTTGTCGAAGCACTTCTTGGCGTCCTTGGCGCGCTTCTCGGCGGTCTCGACCGCCTTGTCCTGGCGCTTGCCAGTCTCCGTTGCGGCCTTGTCCGCTTCTTTCTCCGCGTCGTCCGCCTTGGAGTGAACTTTCGTCGTCTCCTTGACCACATTCTTGAGAGCCTTCTCCGCGTCTTTGCTATGGGTCACGGGATCATAGGAGAGCGCGCTGTCGAGCAGGGCCTGCGCGTCGTCAGCGTACTGGCGCGCCGTGTTGGCGGCGATGGCGGCGCGGCCCAACGGCGGCGCGGCCACCGGCGGTGGCGTTTCGTCCACGCGCAGGAAGGCCCGCTGTACCGCCGCTGGCTGGGGCCCAGCGGCGCCGCTGATGACGAGGGCCGCAGCTTCGTCGATGGACTCATCGTCCGTCAGGCCGGCCACGTCGATGCCCGGTGACGAGGCCAAGATGAATGCGCGAAGCTCCCGCAGGTCGTTGCGGAGCGTCTCGACGGCATGGGTGGACTCGGAACCGGAGGGCGTCGCCCAGCTGCGGGTCGACAAGTCGCGCGGGTCCTCCCATCTCGCTCCCACGATGCTCGATGCTTGGTTGTGATCAAACGCGCTGAAAGCGCCCCTGTAGGTCGCGGGCTGCTCGTAGAGATCCATGTACTGGATCTCAACGTTCGCCTCGATGGCCGCCTTTGAGGACGGCGTGGGCGTGACGCCGCGCATGGCGAGGGCAAGCCGCGGCTCCATGGGGAGCCAGCGCGCGACTTCATCGCCGAGGGCTACGATCTGCCAGGAGAGCTGTCGCGGCAGCGAAGGGAAGCCATGGCTCCCTAGGAACAAGCGCTCGTCAACGGTGATGTGAGCCCCTGGCTCAGCGGCCACATGGCGCGCGACCACGCTGCCTATCCAGCGCAAGTCCTCGGGGATGACGACGTCATCGTCCGGCGCATACAGGGCGCCATGGAAGGTGCCGCTACAGCCGAGAATCACGCGGGTCGTTCGAGTACCGGATCCAGGGATCATCAGGTAGGTGCCCCTAGCCTCTGCTTCCGGGGCGATCGACTCGACGGTCGATCCGGCTCCAAAGTCGAGCCCGTCCTCGGCGTAGATGTGAATGGGTCCCCGTGAGTCGTCGAGCACTAGGCTCGCTCCCGCGTCGAGGATGAACGACGAGCACCGCAGGAGTTTGGGCCCTTCGATCGTCAGCGTTGCGTCCATTTCGACCTCGATCGGTCCCATCACCTCCGTCGCCATGGTCGCGCCGAGGCCTACTTGGGAATCGACCACGATGTACTCGCCCTTGATCTGCTCCCCAAGGCTTGGGAGCGAGACCTGTGGGAGGGAGGGCGGGGCGTCGTAGGCGTCGACAAAGCCGCGCACCTCGGGAAGGCCGGTCGAGACGATGTGGTTGTCACTGCCCGGGCGGATGCGACCGAAAATGTGGGTGGGGGTGAGCGCGGTGGCGTCACGGGCTTCTTCGAGCACGATGTTGGCGTCGCTGCCAATCAGGGCGTCCTTTCCAGTAGTGACCACCGTCGCGGATGCATCGAGCTGGCTGGCGTAGTCGCCGCGACCCGAGTGATACCCGTCGATGGTCGCTCCCCAGCCGATCGCGACGCCGTCGATGCCGAACAGGCCGAGGCTCGTCACCGGATTGACGCTCGGGAGAATCATGGACTGAAGCGCGAGCTCAGCCCTGCCCACCTGGGCCGTGCAACGGAGCAGAATCCTGTCGTCCGGGAGATCATCAGACTCGACCCAGAACACACCGTCGGCAAAGGACGCCGGCACGGCTTCGCTACCGATGTTCCCGGAGCGACCGCTAGAAACGGCGAGCGCAGCCTCGGCGATGCCCGCTTCCGCCATGTAGAGCGCACGGCGACGATCGACGGCAAAGTCCATCCTGCGGTCGATGCTCACCTGGAGCTGCAGCAGTCCTGCACCCAGGCTGGCGATGATCACCACGCCGACCAAGGAGAAGGCCAGAGCAGACCCCGCCTCCTCCGACCGCGGGGCCACGCATGGTCTATCCCGGCCCAATACAGGATGCCCCCGTCGGCAGCTTCGCTGACTTCCCTCGCTCTTGTTCGTGCCCCTCACCTGTGGACGCTATTCGTACACATCTGGGCGCGAGCTGTAGAGCCCTAGGAAGATGTTTCAACGGCGCCCCATTCTTGGCCGTCCTAGCACCGCTCGTTGGGGGAGCGGAAAAATGTTCCTAGTGCTGGGCAGCTGAGCCAGCCCAGCCTGCCTTCACTCCCGCGTCAACTGGCTGGCAGGATCGAGCAGTCGGATCAAGCGCTTGTCTTTGGCGTGCTCCAAAACGGGCGACCTGCTAAGCCACTGTTCTTCCGCCCTATTCGCCCAGACTTCGCCGACCGAGGGGTAGAAGTTCTTCTCCAGCGCGATGTCCGAGATGACGAGCCACGTCGCGCCCGTCTCCTGGGCCATGGACATCAGCGAGCGGCCGGCGTTCTTGATGGGCAGCACCTCGGGCGAAACCAGAGCGCCCACGTCGATGACTTGGTGCTGGGTCTCGAATCCAAAGACGCCGATCTCGCCGATCAGCACGCGTTCGGAGTGGGGTCGATCGAGGCTTTCCAGCGTGGCGGCGCATACGCCGTAGCCATCAACGTAGCTCTGCAGGAGCGGCGCGCGGCGATGCACGAGACCTGTGGACAGCAGCATCATCGAGGTGGCGCACGCGGGCACGAACCAGTTCCGAATCCGCGGGAAGCCCGTCGGTAAGGCTGGACCTGCGCTCAGCAGCAGCGCCACCGAGGAAGGCACGGCGTACCAGGAGGCTTCCGTGGCGCCCTTGCCCGCGAGGTAGAACGTCATGTACACGCCGTAGACCAGCAGCCAGGAGCGCGAGAAGGCCGTGCCCTGGCGAACGTTCTTGTAGGTGATCCAGACCACCAGAGCCGCGATCGACGCGGTGACGCCGTGGGCGAGCAGCGTGGGCAGGTAGTCGACGAACGGCACGAACGTGAGTCGCGCTAGGCTGAGCCAGAGGTGCAGCGCGGTGCCGAGGGAGTCGTAGTGCTCGGAGTTCCAGCCGCTCTTCGCAACCATGGACTGGGGCAAGAACGTCCCGTAGCGCGCGGTGGCGAAGGCCATCCAGAAGAGCCCTGGCGCGAGCAGGAGGCATGCGTTGAGCGGCTTGAACAACGAGCGCAGCGCGGACTTCAGATCACCCTTCGCCGAGGCCGCAGCGTAGAGCAGCGCGGGGGCGAACAGCACGCCTTCGGGGCGAGCGACCGTGAGCAAGCCGGTCCAGAGGGCCGCGCTCGTCATGGATCCCGCGAGGGCTGCGCCCATGGCGTAGACGCTCAGGAACACGAAGAGCGGCGTCTCCATCCCCAGCATCTGGTTGTCGATGAAGACGGGCGCGCACAGGAACGTCGCGAGGGTGATGCCGCGCGCACTCGACGGAACGAGCTGGCACAGGCGGTAGGCCGACAGCGACCAGAGCGAGATGCCGAGGGAAATCACGGCGGCTGCCACGGAGGCCGCGCCGAACAGCATCATCATCCCGGAGGTAACGAAGCCCCACAGCGGAGACGTGACCCCGAAGACGGCCTCGCCTGCGTTGTACACGAGCGTTCCTTGCTCGGCGGCGTTCCGTGCGTAGCGCAGCGTGATGTAGGCATCGTCCACGAGCACGAAGTCCGTGACGAGCCACGCCATGATGAGGCGCGCAAGGCCCGCAAGAGCGATGAGCAGCACCCAGGTGCGGGGAACGGACGGGCCTGCAGCGTCCAGAGTCAGACTAGGCAGCGTCGCTGGGCAAGGAGGGGCAGTCATCACGCGGCCTTGAGTGCGGACCAAGGGGCCGTCAGCGATGCGTACACGTCGAGCATGGCTTCCGCGTAGCTCTCGTGGGTGAACATCGCCTGCTGACGCGTGAGCGCAGCGGCGCCCATTGACTCGAGGCGCTTGCCGTCGGCGAGCACATCCTTGAGCGCGGCCGCCAACGAGCCAGCGGAGCAGGGCTCAAAGAGCGCGCCCGTGAACCCATCCTGAACGATCTCCGGAAGACCGCCATGGTCGGCGGCGATCACCGGCGTGCCCACGGCCATCGCTTCGATCGCGACCAACCCGAAGGGCTCGGGTCGAGTGGACGGCACGAGGCACACGTCGGCAGCGGCGAGGAGCGAAGGCAAGTCGTCGGTGAACGGGATGCGCGTGACGCGCTCCTGGAGCCCACGCTCCCGGACCTCGGCGTCGAGGCTGATGGCGAAGTGCTCCTGTCCCGGCGGCGGGCTTCCCGCGAAGACCACTTGGGGGGCAGCGTCACCCAAGGCTTCGACGGCGTCGAGGACGAGCCGGTGTCCCTTCCAGGAGTTGATGCGTCCAGGCAGCACGGCGAGTTGATCCGTGTCTTTCAACCCGAGGCCGCGGCGAACCTCGCTCGGGTCAGTGAGGTCGACGGCCGAGCGGCCTTTCGAAACGCCGTTGTGGATCGTGACCGCGCGCTCGATGCGCGGATCGAGCATGGCCGCAGCCGTGGCCTGGGAGTTGGCGATGGCGACGTCGGACCAGCGCCGGATCAGCGAGCGGACGCCGGAACGCGCCCAGGACGGGCGATCGAGGATTTCATGTACGTGCCACACGTGCTTCGCGCTGGAGCGATGGGCCCCGTAGGCGGCTCCGATCAGAACCGTCGTGTTGGTGTGCACGATGTCGATGCCGTGGCGCTCGACGAGGGACTCCACGAAGCGAGCGCCGGTGCGCGCCTTGCGCAGGAACTTACCGAAGCGTCCTGGCGCGAGGTCAGCGCGCAGGGCGGCGCCCAGCTCGCCCACTTCAACGGTCGCGCCAAGGGCTTCGAGGCGATCGGCGAGAGCGCCGCGCCTCGGCAGCGCCACGACCACGTGATTGGGCACGCCGACGCCGCCCGTGTCCTGGCGCTCTGCGATGGCTTCGACCACCTGCAGGAGCGTGCGGTCCGCGCCGTAGAGTTCGGCCGACGGATGCGTAAAGAGGATGGCGCTCATGCTGCGTTCCGGGGCTGGTCTCCCTTGAGGGCGGCCAGCATGCGCTGTTCACCTTCTTGACTATCGCGGTACTTGATCACGCGGGCGGGGACGCCGCCGACGATGGTGCGTGGTGCTACATCGCGGGCCACGACGGCGCCCGCGGCGATCACCGAGCCACGCCCGACGCGGACGCCGGCGAGGATCGTGACGCCTGAACCGATCCAGCAGTCGTCTTCGATGACGACGCGGCGGCGATCGACCCCTTGACTCTTGATGGGGACTGCCAGGGAGTCGAAGACGTGGTTCTCTGGCAGGATGGTGACGCGGGGTCCCATCAGCACGTTGACGCCGATGGAGACGTGGCCGGACGCGCCGATCCATGAGAGGGCGCCGATGCAGGAGCCCGCTCCGACGGTGAGCCCTTCGCCTGCCTGGTGCCCGTAGTAGGACGACGGGCGGATAGACACGTTCCTGCCAACGGTGACGCCGTCCCCGAGGACGACGCCGCGGGTCGAGCGGCACTGGACTTCCGCGAAGTCCTCGATCTTGACGTTGCGCCCAAGGGTCAAGTGCTGGGCGCCAGTGACGTTGACTCCCTTGCCCACGAGAAGCAGGCCCTTGCTGTGCCTAGCGCCGAGGCGGACAGGGAGTCCACGCAAGACGCTTCCCGTGACGCGCACGAGCACCCCGAGCGCGTCCCATTCGGACATTTGCACCTCGGAAGGAAGACCGTCCGTGCCCACTTGGGGGATGAGGCGTCGAAGTAGTTTGCCTACCAGGCCCACTACGCGGCGACTCCCCGAATGCGGGCGGAGTGATGGTCGATGGCGGCGCCGTAGATGTCGCTGAGCGCGGCGCCCTTGGCCTTCCAGGTGGCCGCGTGGCGCGCCCACTCCTGGCCCACTTCGGCGATCGAAAGTCGCAGGAGCTCGTCCCGCTCGAGTCGACGGAGGTTGGTGGCGACCTCGGAGGCGGTCTCGAGGGAGGAGCGCTCCAGGGGCACGGCGATGCCGCGCCCGTCGGCGCACATTTCGCCGGGGCCGCCAAAGTCGAGGCAGAGGACAGCGGCGCCGGAGGCCATGGCCTCGGGAACGACCATGCCTGCGCCCTCAAAGGAGGGGAACAGGAACACGTGGGCCTTCTTCATCGCGGCCATGGTGGCATCGTGGGAGAGGCGGCCGTGCAGCTTGACGCGGTCTCCGAGACCGTGCTTTTGGATCGCCGCTTCCAGCTTGGGCCGCTCGGGGCCTTCTCCGACAATGTCGAAGGTCATGTTGGCCTCGCGCGCCGCGAGGGCGAACGCATGCAAGGCGAGCTTGATGCCCTTGAGCTCTACGAGGCGACCGCAGAAGACGACGCGCAGCGGCTCGCCCGTCGCGCGGGGCACGGGGGCCACCATGTGGTTGCCATCGATGCCGCAAGCGAGCATGGGGCGGACCTTGTCCCGGAAGAGCTCAGGCAGCCTGTCGCCGAAAGCGCGGCCGAGGCTCAGGATGACGTCGGCCGCTTCCCAGGTGGCCTCCACGCCTGCGTCCATCTTGGGGACGAGGCGGCGTGCGCTCTCGCGGAAGTTCTCAGAGGCGCGTCCAACGAAGTTGGCGGCGTCCTGGAAGCCCGACGGGATCTTCGGGTGCTGACCGACGGGACCAAAGACGAACGGCGCATCGATCGTGCTGAGCCCGGACGGGATCCAACCGGACGCGAAGGTCAGGTGGTGCAGGACATCGAACGGGTTCCGGCTGTGCAGGGCCTCGGCCACGCCGGCGAGGCTCTTCTGCCAGAGGTAGTAGTACGTCATCGCACCCCTGGAGCCCTTTTTCCAGCGCATCACCTTGTCGCTCAGGTCGTGACCGACGACGGTCATGCGAATGTCCTGGGAGACGGCGGCCTTGCGCACCTCTGCGACGTTGTTCTGGCGCGTGATGAGCGTCAGCTCGTGGTGCATGGCGATCTGCCGCGCCCAGTTCCAACCGATCCCGGGCTCAGAGCCGAGGCCGGGCTCGCATGCATACGCACTGGCTAGGACGCGGTATTTTACCGCGCCTCGATGAGGAACTTTCGGGGCCATGGGGGGGGCTGGGTTGGGGTTGGCGCTTGGGGAGGCGCCGGCACGTTGAAAGCACCTGCACTGGCACTTTCCTTCCTGAAGTCGGCCTTTAGGACGCGTCGCCCCGAGTCGAAGCCAGACTTTGATGGGGCGCCCATCGGGGGTGTGCCGATTTGGGCCCCCAGGGGGGCGTGGAGAACGGGGGGTGGAAAATCTTTCGCACCGGTTCTTATGGGTCGCGCCAGCGCACCGATGCTGCAACCATACGCGCCATGCAGTCACCACGATTCGAGAGCACGGCAAGACCGTTCTCGCCGAGGAAGTCGCCGCTTCGCTGGGCCTTCCGCTTCTGACCTGGGGCGTCAAATCGACGACGAAGGCGCAGCAGGGCCTCTACGAGTACGACGCCGTGGCGCGCTTGCGCGACTCGCAGCTCGGCGCTGAAGCCGTGCACGACATCAGCAACTACATCATCAAGGGCAAGATGTGGGAGGCCTTCGAGCTGGAGGCAGGCTGCGTGCTGCTCATCGACGAGATCGACAAGGCGGATATCGAGTTCCCGAACGACCTCCTCCAGGAGCTGGACCGGATGGAGTTCTTCGTCTACGAGACGAAGCAGACGATTCGCGCGATCAAGCGCCCCGTCATCATCATCACGTCGAACAACGAGAAGGAGTTGCCCGACGCCTTCCTTCGCCGCTGCTTCTTCCACTACATCCAGTTCCCCGACGGGGCGAC
>JAVCKV010514600.1:556-11460 GCA_032274145.1 Herpochondria borealis | reverse complement strand
ATGACAATCAGGGTGGTGTCGATGAAGGGTTTGCGAAGAATATTGGCCTCACGACATTTTATGAACCACAAGATTACTTTGGTCCGAGCGACGCGCAGCTGCGCAAGAAACAGGGTGCCATGCAAGCGTACAGCAAGCCACCGGCTGCGGTTCTGGAAGAGCAAGCGGCATTTTTGGGAGGATATCATCATCATCATCTCGAGGAGACGGGACGACGACCAATGGTGCTAGTGCTCTGTGGTGTGCAGGGTTCGGGCAAGTCGACCTTTTGCAAAAAGCTGCTCGAATTCGGCAGCAGCGATGCAGCTCAATGGGTTGTTGTGAGTCAAGATACAATCAACAAGGGCAAGCCTGGCAAACGAGAACAAGTAGAAGAAGCAACTCGGTCGGCTATTATCAAAGAGGGAAAATCAGTCGTTGTGGATCGCATGCACTTGAACAAGGAGCAACGAGGATACTTTGTTGATATTGCAAAGGATTGCAAGGTCAAGGTGCACGCAGTGTTGCTGCGGCCTTCCAAGGACGTCATTACAAAGCGAGTCAAGGAACGAACCAATCATCCGGGGAAAGTGGAGGGTGACAAGGGGGTGCGTGTCGCTCTCAGGTCACTGGAAAGCACAGTGGTGGTTCCCACGTACGAGGAGGGCTTTGATCTTGTGAGTTGCACGGCGACTGAAGAGGGTGTCGCACGACTGAGTCGGCTGTACGGAACGATATCGACATTAAAGGACAGTGTATCCTTGCCGAGCACTTTGACACTCTCAAACGGAATTGCAATGCCATCCGTGATGTTGGGGACTATGGGACTGGGCAAGCGTAAGGCGGTCGAGGTGATACCTGCAGCTATCAAGTGCGGATACAAGGGTGTAGATACAGCTCCGACATACAAGAACGAATCAGAGGTTGGAAAAGGACTTATGGGTGACACGTTCGTCGTTGCCAAGGTCCCGAAACGAGCTACTCAGCCCAATCAAGTGAGAGAGGAGCTGAATAAAAGCCTCTCGAATCTAGGGAGGGAGCGTGTCGACCTGCTGTTGCTTCATTGGCCATGTGATGTGATCGAAGCTGGTACTCTCCAGTCTGTGTGGCAAGAAATGGAAAAATGCTTTGAAGAAGGCCTTTGTCGCTCTCTTGGAGTGTGCAACTTCTCGGTCGACGCATTGCGACAGCTGATACCGCTTTGTAAGGTACCTCCTAGCGTCAATCAAGTGGAGCGGCATCCCCTTCTACCACAGACAGAACTACTAATGTTCTGCGCCAGTCATGATATAGTCGTGCAAGCTCACACCCCACTCGGCCAGGGTAAGATAGAGTTGCTGGAGAATAGCACCATCTTGGAGATTGCAAAGGAGGCCGGTCTGTCTAGTGCGCAAGTGGTTCTCCTGTGGAACCTTCGGCAAGGCGTAGCTGTGGTACCAAAGGCTACGTCAGAGGCTCATCTCCAACAAGCGATTGATACCTTGGACGGGTCACCACTGACAGGGGATCACATGAGAAGACTGAACTCTATTTCACAACGAACGCGCTTTGTCGCGCCACCCTTCATGTACGGGCTCAGCTCGTACTGCTGGGGTTCTAGAAAGTGATCGAACAACTATGACAACTACTATTTAGGTCTTCCATAAATAGAACAAGAGGTAGTTCGTGAATGTTTCAAGGAATGCCTTTGCGCCATCCTCTGCCACTTCATCTCGACGCATGAACAGAATATCTGCAATTCGTCCTCTGCTCAATTTGAACATGATGAAGGCATCCAACCTGGCGTTGAAAACCAATTCGTGATAGCCATCGGCGTGCACTCGAATCCTGCGACACGGAGAGAAAGATTGGTCCCTTGACATCTTCTTGAAGACGTCTTCCGGTTCTATTTTGAGTTGTGGATCATCCAACAGTTTCTTCAACTTCTCGTTCAAAACTGACTTCACCGACAACATGGAGAGCAGTTCTTCAATCTTGTCAGGTTCAAGATTATTTGAGTTCCGCAAACTTGCGCACTTCCAGAGTGAATCCCTGTGCATTTCGATAGCACTGTCTCTCAGGAGATGCAAGGCCAGACGAGCACCTTCGATGACAATCATCTTGAATATTGTGGCAGCGACGTTAGAGCCCTCTGGAAAGACGTTTTCGTCAATGTTCGTCCCCTCTGTACGGCATAGATAAACCAAATGCATTTTCGTTTTGTCTGTCCTGTCGCGTTTCAAAAAGCAGTACGTTGTCGTGTTATACAGTTTGAGGCTTCGCCGAAAGAGAATGGTGTCTTTTCCGCATTTGATGCATGTCTCCTTATCGGACTCGAAAACGTGCTTGAACAGCGAGAATGCATCAAACTTGTCAATGTATTGGTCTTCGTATGATTTCAAGATGATGTTGGCGTCGAACGCCCGATACTTTAGTCGAGGCATCTCCTGTTGCGCATCGACAGAGTATCGTTGTATCAAATGCTCAGTCAGAAGCAGATACTCATCGTCCAGCACCGTTTTTCCAACTCCGCGAGCCGCCTCCTCGACAATGGCAGCCGAAAAGTCGAACAACTGAGCTTCAATCTGGGTCACCAACTGGTCTGCAATGCCAATCTTTGTCCCCATAGCGGCAGCTCTTTTCTCCAGTGATCTAGTAGGTCGTCGTTTCTTTGTGGGTTTTGTTCCGCCCGGACGCAGAAACTTCATCATCCAGACGTCACACCCAATAACATGCCTCCTCTTCTTTTCGAGCAACTTTCGGGCTTGGATTCGAAAAACAAGGAAAGTGTTCATGGAAGACCTCCTTACCGCTGTCATGAAGAATACAGTCTTGGTGGCTTCGCTTCCGCTGTTCGTCGTCGCCGTAGAGAGGACCTTGCAGGCGCCAACCGATTTCATCGCGCCCTCCATATGATTTGCAAAATCAAGTGGTAGGTCATGCGACAGCAGTCTCGCCCATGATGACAGCTCCACGCAATCGTTCCAAAGGGGTTTCGTTTGATACAAGACCACTTCTCTTAGTGGTTTTCGGATGGGAATTTGAGCTGAGCGGAACCAGTATTCCTGCAGCAGTTCATAGCTTGCCTTTGTTGTTGCAAACGACGACGACCACGTCGATCCCATCACCTGGCCATATCTTTGTCGAAACCGAATGGCTTCGATTTCATCATCGTTTGCTGCCTGCTGTGCTTTCGTGGGGCTACCAGGTGGCCTCTTTGTCGCAGCAGGCGCAGTCTTGACTGTTGATACGCGGCTAGGACCTTTCGTTTGTGCCCTGGCTTTCGCGCGTGACGCAGCCATCGCTTGCATTGCACCGCCCTCCACAGACTTACCAACTAGCTTGGGTCTCCGAATGGAAGTAGGACGCTGAATGCGACGAGTTGGCCCAACGTGTGATTTCTCCAAGTCACGTTTGGGTATGCCCGTTGTTGGGAGATTCACTCTCTCCGGGGGATTTGTTGTTTTCGCAAGACTGGTTGACTGTTTATTAGCACCTCGAGACCGCTGCACCAAAGGCGCCAAGTTACCAAGGCAGCGTCTTTGGTTGGACCGCAGGTTGGTCCCAACATCTGTTACCTTTGAGGCTTCTAAATCTCGTATTCGAGCGAAAACAGTCTTCACTAGTTTCGGGTCCCAGTTGTACGTTGTGAGTGATCGGCGATTGCGTTTGACAGTCAGAACAAAACCAAAAGACCTATGAAAAGCTGAAGGAAGTTTGTCTTTCAGTTCTTTCAGTCGTTGTGAGAAAACTGATGCTCGTCTATCACTGATAGCGTCTCCAACCATCACAGCCGGAAAAGTCATGGGGAGTCTGTCATTCATCACTTCCTCGTCTGCCGCTGAGTAGAGCTCCCAGCAGAAATAGCAAAGATATTCCGGGCAATCAATAGGAGAGTCGCCACCCCCAAACTCAAAGCTGGCACCTTTTCCCTTTCCTTCTGTCGTTGATGCGAGTGTGGCCTCCTGCGGTCGGTCTCCTCGGGAAGATCGAATGACGAGTGTTCGATTCATCAGCGACATGATACGGTTGTCTTTTCCACAGGCTAAAGGACTCACAATGCAGTCTCGCAACAGACTCGCAGCGAAGGACGCTACAGACGAAGATTTCATTATGGTATTGAATTCCACAGATTTCACCGCTGGGTGGGGCAACCTCAATGAAGATGAGAACAGGTTCGTCAACGTTTGTAATCCTGGACACAACTTTTCGATCACGTCCCAACGCTGTTCCACAATACTCCCACCACGAGGTACTGCCGTGCACTCCGAATCACCCTCAGTACGAACGGATAATAGGCCTGTGATCGACCGCTGAATTTGCCGTTCGATTGTCCACGCTGCAAGTACTTGGTCAAGGGTAAGGAGCAGCGAGTTTTTCACAGCTTCGCGATTCAATTCCGTGTGCGTAATACGCAAATGAACCAAATAGATATTAGGGCCAGACGGTTCCTCATCATTTTGCTGGGCCTCGCCAGGAGCTGGTATCTGCTTCGCTCGCACAGAGCCCAACAACTCTGCTGGCTGAGAGACTGAGGATCCTGGAGGAGTCCCCACTGTGAATGTGCTAGTGCATGCTGGGTTTTCCCCCTTCTTAACAAGTGACATTTCGATTAGAGCGATGCCATTTCCAGCTTGCTCGCAATAGCGCTGCCCCGTCTTTGTGAGGGTGCTTACTGCTTGCATAGATGGATCAAGAGGGGACGGGGCATTGTTGTAGAAGAAACGGAATTCCGAAGGATCGAACGAAACTTCAGCTCCGTTTTCAACATTATCGAAACTCAATGGCGAGTCCTCAATCTGTTGGTCGTCGGTGTCGGTTGATGACTCATTGAGTCTATGGAAGAATGTAGATCCACACAGATTTTGTCGGAAGTACATCATCACAATCAATGGATCATAAACTGACGGTGGCATTTGGAACCAATAGTCATGTTCTCCAGTCACCTGGTCGGTGATATCTTCTGCCTGTGCTCTCAAAGATTCAAAATTTCTCAGGAAGTCCAAGTCTGCTTCTTTCCAACTAAAGTGAGGGTTCTTTGTCAAAACACCCGACCATACTTCCACAGCCAACAACAAGATCTTTTTCCGAAGCAGTCGGGTCAGTTGGACCGTGACGGATGGTCCTGGTTCTTGTACCCCAAAGACAAGTAGCTTCACGAATTCAGGACCTTCGTCAACAGCAGCTACTTCCTCTAGGGTCAGGTAGAAGATGCCCATTGCTTCGTCCTTGTACACGAATGCGTGTTGACGGTTCGAGACAGAAAAGCTATGAAGCGATGTTGATATGAGCGACGCAATCACTTTCGAGGCCGTGCATCGATGGTACAGCTCGTACGATTCCTCGAAAACAATTGGACAGCTAAAGTGACCTGGAGGGAATGGTCCAGGGTCTGTATCGTCTTCGCCTGCCTTGATCAGGTACGTACTTGCATTCCGGGTGCTGTGAAGCCTTTGTAGAAGGAGAAGTTGGTTGGTACGACGACAAATTCTCGCGACGAAGTTCTGCAGAGAACTCAGAATCGATGATGCCTCCTTCAGACCCTTCGGGGAGTACACCTCCACAGTTACTAGACCAAGTGACTGCTTGACTGTGATGAAGCCCCAATAGCTCAACGCTTCAAGATCATCACCATCTTCCACAACGCAAAAACAATCATTTAATGTGGGGCGCAGCGTGTAGTCCGGACTGCTTTGAAGCTCTGTGAGAAGCAGGTCGAAGCCGCTTTCAATTTCGGACTCATTGCTTGATTGTTCTGAAGCTGGAACCATCTTATCCGACTTTGCAACGTAGAGGTGAACATCAAAAAAAGAGACCAGAACTTCTCTCGCTTTTCGCAAACATTTCCGCACTGAAACGAGATCAACCTCCTGAATTGACCTCCCAACTGATCGTAAGCGTTCCAGCGTTTGCTCGGCCACGTATGACTTCAAAGCCCCCTCGATTTCAATCGCCACATTTCGGTGTAGCTCGGGCAAGGTATGATATTTCTGGCGTGATTCGTCTGGCTGTTTAAAAATGGACATTTGCACACTCAAGTTGGCCCCCTTCTCAATCGACGAAAGCTGGCTATGTTGGATGTCATCCCCATCAAGAGAAAATCTAACGAATACAGGTGGTACTGCTTTGGAAGCTGCCGGTGTTAGAGTTCTGGTGGACTGCGAAGCGCTCGTTCGGTTCGTATCTTCCATCACTTCAGATTCATCGGAGGAGAGCTCATCATCAAACGACGCATCCTCGTCGTCAAAGTCTGCGATCTCCATATCTCCTTTATACAAGAGCGGTTCTAGACCTGCATCTTCTGCGCTGTAGAACATCAAACTGTCTCTTCCAGGTACAGCCGAGAAAAGCCCACCAATGGTCTTTACCAGCTTCGATTGATCAGCTACACCATCGCTGGATAGGGTGTCCTGACTTACAAACAGTTCGGTGACCTTCATGAAGTCACAGCTTGCAAGGACAAACTCAAAATCACTCGTTGTAAAGATATCTTGTGGATCTCGATCTTGGCTACGAAGCGCGAGGTATGCTGCTTGTGCGTAGTCTTCCTTGTGAGCTTCTTCCATAACGTCTGCGAACTCTTCTACAGCCATATATTCGCTGATATGACCAATGGTGGACTCATCATCGTCGGTGATGCTCTCATCGCGGACGCAGTAGAGGTCACTGATTCCAAACGTGAAGAAATTTAGTTCTCGATAAGAGTACGGGTCGCCTTCTTTCTCATCCGTATGTTCCCTCAGGGGTAAATGAACAAAGCTCAACGTATGGCGGTCAATCCTAACGAAGAACCAATAACCAGCTTCTTGGTCTCCAACCTGCACAGAGGTTTTCAAGTCCAGCTTCACAATGTCTTTTTCCAGGGTCCCTGATAACATCAGGTCGACTGTCAGTCTCTCCAGCTCGTGATTCGCTGCCTGGAAGCTTTGAAAGAAGCGGAGTCTCCGTGAATGATGCGACGCGTAGGCAAGCAGCCGTTCAACGTTAAGTAATAGGTCCTCTGGAGATGGCTTGACCTCCTGGTCGCCAAAGAGACTGAGCAAATTTGTTCTGCTTCGTAGCGCGACACTACATTCTTGGTCGCGTCGTTTCACACGGACAAAGAGACGATGAGCTCGAGTCAAGTGGTCCCTAAAACCCCTGTCGGCATTAGTAGAGAATAGTCCCACTTCCTTTTCGACGTGCATGTTGATGATAGGTTGCTTGCCATCGCCTTGCAGATGTATCTGGTACTCAACCAGGTACACATCAGTTGCCCGAGTGTCCGACGCAGTTTTTGCTACAGGTATGTCTTTTGCAAAAAGAGCAAAGTTTTCTGTTGAATGCAACAAGAAGAAGTCTCCAATCTCACTTCGTCTCCGCATCAACAAATCCAAAAGTTCTGGGTCTTTAACAAGGGTCCATTCCTCGTGTTCGTAATGATTCGCTAGGAAATGACTCCTCCACGCAAGATGGGACGAATCTTGGTAGGGGTTGGAAACTCCAACCAAACTTTCATACATGTGCTTCGGCAAGATGTTGACATCTCGAAGATCTCGTAGTGCGTCTTTAAGCTCCGAAACAACTGCTAGTCGATCCTTTATGTGTGCTCCTCCAATGTTATTGATTGAAATAGTGAAAAGTCGCGACGCCAGCGTCGACTGAATCACTTCCACGACACAATATGAGGTTAGGTAATCCGAGGAGTTGGTCGGCATGCACTTGACATACTTGCTCTTGGCTTCAACCGTTTGAGTTGCCCACGCAGCTAATGTTTCGAACAACTCTTGCTCTCCATTGTCAGTGTTGACGAAATCACTCCAGGGCAGGTCCTCGTCGTGGGCAAAAGGTAACCTACCTGTGCAGACAACGTCAAAGCGATCGATGCGGTAATTTCGCATCATTTGTAACCTACTCAAGGAGCCAAGCCGACGAACAAAAGGAGATTGCGCAGAGGACAGCTTGTCGCCCCACTGTACGGGACAGAGAAAGGACTGAAGCAAGTCTTCCCTTCGAGTCCACCACAGTACCTTGCATAAGCGACTTGACATGCTTCGACCCGTTGTGTAGCCGAGAAACTCGTTCTTGATGTTCTGCACATAAGTTTGGTTGTATCCAGATAGTTCGACCTTTACATGGGCCACACCGACCATTGGGCGTTGGCTGTCGAGTGCCTTGTACTGAAGTTCATAATGCAACACTATCTCATTCTCAATTGGTAGAGTCAGTTGAATGGACACCTTGTCATAGTCGTGCGTACTAGTTCCATACTGCTTTGCACGATACCCTTCCTTGATTCTCGTGAGAAGGAGGCCTTTGATGCGAACTGGGGCTACGACGTAGGTCGAGAATGTTGTTCGATGCGGTGGACGGCGCAACTCTGGCGTTCGATGATTGGATACGGCAAAGGTGGTGACAGAGTCGTTCGATTCCGCAATGTCCTCCGAGGAATCGATCTTTCGGATCGTCGAAGGAATGCCCAATCGAGTACGAATGTACTTTGGTGGGACCAATTTTCCAGCGGGATGAAACGACATTTGAGGCAGAGCCTTGACGGTTGAGGGTATTGTTGACGGTGTCAAGGGAGACCAGGCAAAAAGGATATAGCACTGGAGAGCATTGGGTCTGATGGCACGTCGTCGAAAGGCAAGGTACTGATCAAGAGCAAGAGGTAAGCTGTTTGGTACCTGTCCAGCAAAAGTCGACGATGCTAGCGCCATTAGCTCCGAGTCAAGAAAGCAGCCCCCTGTTGCTCTTGATATTGCAAAGAGTGCTTCCGAGTCGTCTTGCATATGAAGAGGGAACGCAAATGGTCCACCTGGGTCAGATGCCAGCGAGAAGTTCTGGAGTTGCCGCTTGTCTGGCTCCTTCGGGGGTATATGTGAAGATGGTGAGGAAAGATCGAGTATATGAATTGGTACATCCATACGTTCTTCGTATGCAAACAGGTCAAGAATCTCATCACAAACAACAGCGCGACAATCTGTGGCCAACAGGAGACAAGGCTTTGCTTTGGAAGGTAGAAAATCCAGTGCAACGTCTCCAGCATCCAGCAAATCTCTCAAGCTGGAAGTGTACTTGGGGATTGCCCAGGAGTCGTAACCCACAAGACCGACACCCCCCGAGTTGAGTCTCTTTGCTATTGTATCTTCAACATCAGTAAGCACCCAATCTTGAATCTTGTCTGCTAGTAACTTTGCATCATCCTGGCTTTGTATCCTGAAGTCGCGCACAAGAATGGAAGTGTTGTTCTCTGCCTTTTTGCCTCCATGCGGAAAGACGGCAAGCACCGTTACTGCTAAAATAGGCTGCCACTCTGCTCCTTCCGTCACGTACGGAGCAATCACAGGCTTTGCGAGGGCTTCAAAAAAGGTCTTGGCCATTGCGGGTAGACGATCCATGGCACAAAAATGTTCGTCATTGTCCGAAACACCAAACGCGGACACAAGAGTCGGCGAGGCATCCAGGACAAGCACCATGCGAGTCATTTCGTAGGCAAATGAGACTCGCGTTGCCGGTGAGAGACGGAGAGGAAGTTGAAACGGTCTATGAAACGGCTGTGAACTGCTCGCCCGAGCTCTGTCTGCGCGAAGGTTGAAATCACGAACTCGACCACGAAGTGCCTTGCGTTGTATCTTGGACATGTCTTTGTTCGCCATGAAAGGGACACATTCTAACAACTTTGCTACTCCGCAAACAGAATCGAATGGTTTTGCAGAGGAGTCTTCCTCTGCTTCATGTAGGCCAGACCCCAACGTTTCGATCAAATCTAAGTGATAGCTTACACGCTCTGACAGACCAAAATGTTTCCAATCTGACAGCAACAGAGTCACTTGAACGGCATCTCCGATGCTATGAAGGCAGTAATTACTGCTCTGACTAGGCGAGTTGCGTTGAAACGGCGCTGAGGACGGCACTCCAGGCACTGATGTCATGGTGGACGTTGAATTGAATGAGGTTGAATTCTGAGAAGCTAGCCGACGGTACCGATATGCGCAGTGAAATCCTACACTAGTGTCATATGAGAAAACCACTAACCCTATTGCATAAAGAATCCAATCTTTTTTTGCTTATAAAATCGTGACATTCGATTTCACCATGACGGACTTATCAGCGCATTACGATCTCGAAACAACCCCCAAGATGCGCAAAAGGGTCAAGGAGTTGCTAGACGAGGCCAAAATAGCTTGTTATCGTCCATTGTTTGATGAAATATCCAACGGATGGGCTCACAATAATCACACAACCTCCGACGCCAAACGGCTGAAGCTATCCAAATCTCGACGGTGGGAGATGGTAAGTTTGGGGTTTTAGACTTGTGTAGAAGCACACGCTCTCAACTCACGTCATACATGATACTACTGTAGCTCCTTGCAGATGCTGTCCAGCTTCTACCCTTCATGACAACCGAGGAACACGCAGTCGCCGCAAAATGCGCCGCGATCTATTTGTTGGGATTCCTTAACCCCATGTCGACGGGCAGCGACTTTTTTACTCTACGCTCGACACCTGACGATGATACAGCGTTTATCGACATGGAGCTGGAGGAGCGCCTGGAAAACACTTCTCGATTCTTTCAAGCCAACGAGTTTGGAGAAGTCAATGTCTGCACCGATGTCAATCGAGAACGCGCCTTCCAGTCCTTTCTCAAGAAAGGTCTAGCACCTTTCTTGAGTCATCGAGCTGCACATGCCAATCAAACCGATGTCTTACATCTCATCGCCATGGCGATTGCTCCCCAGTTAAACACTGATGTGATTGGCAACATTGTTGCTCAACACGAAGAGAAGCAACTACCTGCCTGGGTCCAAGCCCACCGTCTCATGGGATGCTTGCATGCACACTCCTTTCAACTTCACTATGCTCATCGCTTGCAGCTTGTCAAGATTGTCACGAACGACTTGATCCTTCCCGACACAGATTCCACAAAGATTGCTGCAGGTGCGGTTCCCCACTTGCTGGCTGCC
>JAVCKV010514489.1:0-11462 GCA_032274145.1 Herpochondria borealis | reverse complement strand
ACGATTGACAATTGCTACAGGCTTTGTGCAGGCTCTGAGAGCTGTTCATGCAAAAACTGCTTAGCTGCTACTTTACAAACGTAGGAATTTTAGGAATTTTGTACAATTCAGTTATTTAGGGCTGTGCATTTTCTGTACTTCAATGACAGGGTGTACCAGAACTCTTAAGATTCTTTGTGTCTTTTCTGTTTCGTATATATGCAATGTCGACAATCAAAATTCCTTTGTGTTCTCATTGCATGGTATACACTGTAGTTGTGTTTGCTATATGTGGTACCTACTTAGATCATATGCAGCATTTTCATGTTTTAGTCTTACAGCATACTATTTTGATGTTTTAGGGCTATTATGCTAACTTGAAGTTTTATTCACAAGTTTCTGATTGTAATTTCAAAGCTTGTATTCAAATGTTACGCTCCTTGATCCGTGTCAGGATGTTTGCATTGGCCACTTTTAAATATTGCCTGACTAGGCATGCCACCTAGGAAACACAAAAACACAAAGAAGAGGGTGGTGGGAGAGGGACAGCAGAAAAGACAACACGATCGCCACCTTCTAAGGGTCAGGCTTCGCTGCAACAAGACGACAAGGATGACTCCAGTGTCGAGGATTTGAAGCAGTGCGGCTGAGTTGACAGCGATTCTGATTGCAGTAAGAGGTGTCGTGAATCCTCCCAGTGTGGTAACTGCAGTGATGAAAGTTACAAAGATGATAGTGATGGGGAGACTGGAGGGTATGTCTTCTCTGGTCTGAAACTACCAGGCACTAACAAGGACCCAAAGAGAAGGGCAAGGCATTGGAGAAGACAGTAGGGGAAACAACCAGATACCATATATGGAAGAAGGTCAAGTACATCAATGGAGTAGAACTCAATGAAGAGTTAACCCTGGATGTGGCGGATCTCATGGGTGTTCCACCCAAGTACCATTCAAGTTTCGCCAAGCGGTTAAGGCAACTGTCAACAAAGCCCTCTGTGTCAAACAGTGCTGTGTTGCTAGTATGATGATGAAACAGGCGGTATTCAGTAAGATACTTCTTTTCTTGCTTGTTTGCTTTGTTTCCCATAAATTGTTTGTGCCTTAACAATTTGTTCTCAGACAAGTTTGACACATTTGAAGAAGAGGGTGGTGGTTCTACTCCTTGGCATCTGGTAGTTCCCAAGGAATATGAGGCAGTTCATAATTGGCACAGGAGTAGCCCAGGTAAGATGTGTTAGCTTTTAGATTCATGGTATCGGAGCTTCTACATATTGTTGCCGGTGTGAAGTATTGGGGCCAACAAAAATTCTGTGTCCCACAGTGACACAAAAGATTGTAATGGTTTACCCCTGGTCTCTGTTTCTGATGAAGCACTCACTCCTTCTTTAGGTGGAAGTATGAATTTGAGCTTGAGCACTATAGCAAGTTAGACTTGGATAAGATGCCTGAGGCTCTTTACACCCTGCCCAAGTCAGGTGATGTGCCTTATGGTGGCTGGTCTGAGAAAGGGAATGTAAGGTTCAGCCCATTCATTGGCTTGTCACATTGGGAGTTGGTAGTGTTCATTCTTGGTGCATACATATATATTTGAGCGTGCATGATGCTATTACTAGTAGCATTGTCCTTCCTTTATATTAATTTTACTTTTGTTTAGTATATACAACTATTAAAAATTTATAATTTGGACAACTTATTTGTTTTTGATGTTATGTTTTTAATTTACACTAATTTACACTAGTTTACTATTGATGTTTGAATTATTGCATGTACCAATCTTTCTTTTTTTGGTAAATTACAATATATTTTTATAAATTACAACATGTTACGCTTTACGATGGTGTCCTCTGTCATCATGTTGTCTGAGGATAAATCATCTGATTCAATTCCTTTGTCAATATGCTCGTATCTGGTATGCTAGCAGTTTCAATATCTTCTTCATTGCAGTGGCGCCGTTGCTTTTGTTGACTGACATGTCATTTGGGTTGCTGTCAGGATCGTTCTTGAGCCAGGAACAGTTGTCTTCCCTCAGAACCTTTTCAACATTTGTTGGCAAGAGATCCAACAAGTCTCCAATCGACCAACATGCAGGCATCCTTGCCCAAACATAATGAACAAGATCACAGAGATTCAATTTTTGAACCCCTGCATTGTTCACTGCTTCAACAAGTGGCTTACTGTTGTGTCTAATCATGATGATGTCATTGCGCATGATAGTACCTTTCTTACACACATGGAATGTAGACACCAGCGATACTCTATTGGTTGGGACCTAGTCGCCTTCCCAATCCAACCAGCACATATACTCACCAGTCACTGGGTCCTTCAGAAAGGTAATGGCATCTACCATTGGTATCAACAAATTTTCACTCTTCTCATTGAACCCAATCAGGGTATAAGTCATGTCATACCTCTTGAGAACTTGGAAGCCCACATACTGGCCAAAGAGATATGGCTGCATTGTCAGTAACAGCGCATCACTTCTGTTTGTTGGCAATATAGTCAACCCACCACACACCTCTCAAGTGTTGTTCTTGTCTCTTGGGGCCCATACAACATGTCTTGCGTTTATGTGACCATCATGACAGATACTTTTGCAGTAGGAACACTAGTCCCCCCTGAAGCCATGTCAGCTCCATACTGATGACACCAGACTGAGACCAATCTAGCCCTCATCACTGCGGTCCAGTGTGTATTTACCTGCTGATTCATATTGGAGTACTGTTGTAGAAGCGCTCTTCCACCATGAATTCCTCCTCTTTATCTTCCTCCAGAGGACTGTGTTGTCCACTCTGGGACATGCCACCATGACTCTGTCACCAGCTTTGAATGACCTGGTCTTGTTTGACTTTCAAGAAGTTCCAATCTCTGAGACAAGACCAGGAAGTGAAGCTAACAAACACAGCCTTGGAACACAAACATGCCTGAGGGTATCACCCATAAGCTGAGGCTACAAACTAGGGTGTGATCATGTACCATAGTTTACAGCACCAAAACATCCCCAACTAAGAAGACCCAACAATCAAAACACACCAAACAACAGACATCTCACCGGAAAACACTCACAGGTGTCAAGGAAACACGGCAACCACACAAACTACACAAACCATGCAGCCAGCAACAACCCTAGGTGGCTCTCACATTGCTAGTACTCCACCAACAAACACTACGGCACCTTCACACAGATTATCCAGCAACCAATATGACACTTGATCCTCCAGACCTCCAGATTGATCATTATGTCAGTGACAAGCACCCCACACCAGGACCTCAGCCCACCCACACAACTCTACCTACCTTCTCCCACTCTCTCACCATCACTTCTGCAAAAAGCTCACATCACTTACACATGATTCATACTCTTTTCCATATCACACTTACCAGTTCCCTGCATATAAGTCTGACACTTCCCTGTGGTCAGAAATGACCAATATGACAAAGCCTGGACATGGCACACATTGTGGTTCTTACTCTAGGCTGCAGCTTGTTTAAACGATACTACTACCACTGAATCCAGATATTGCACCCAAGGACACACACAGATGACCTTCTCCTCACCTAGGAGGTGAAGACCATTTTGTAGACATCTAGTCCAATCAGAGCTTGACAGGCAAGACAAGCCTAACTAAAAATGTATCACAGTTCTAACTCTGGAATCGGCCTACTGGCCTAGACAGCCAATATACAGAGTGTTATCCACGGTTAGCTAACTTTAAAAAAGTACAGATCTTACTAGCTCACTCTTTAGGTTTCAGAAGATACAGCTATCCTTATTGTGGCTCATCCACTGCTATAATCACTCACACAACAGCTAGCAAAGCCAAGGAATGCTATTTGGTGAGAGGCGTCACCTTTCGAAGTTCAGTTTTGTTCTCAAGAACAACCTCAGTGGGAAACATGGGTTTTGAGTCGTTCTACCAGTCTTGTTTGTGGCTATGTGGGATACCCGGTATTCTGATTGGCGCAGAGAACTCTGACGCATTCACAACTATGTCACAGCACAGCTACATGTACTCGTAGTTTGCACGATTCATTCATGTCCATCACATTATTTTGCATACAATCACAATATCAATCCTTTGAACATCAAACAACCGAAAGGACAACATCATGAATCTCAAGATCTTCGGTTACTCTATGTTTCTGATTGCTGCTTCAGCGCAGGATGAGGAATCCAAGTTTCTCGGCGAGACACGCAACGACAATGATTGCAAGGAGGTGACCACAGTGGAGAACTTCGACATCGAGCAGTATGCTTCTGCGCCTTGGTATATTCACCAACAAGCTGAAACGAGATATTCGCCTCTTGATCAGAACTACTGTACAAGAGCTCAGTACAATCTTCAAGATAAGACGATCTGGGGCTACAGCGTTTCGGTCAACAACAAGGCACAAGATGCAGAGGGCAATGACTTTGGCGGAGAGTTGTGTGCTTACCAGGACAAGGAAACTGCGAGCAAGTTGGCGGTAGCTCCATGTTTCTTGCCAAAGTTTTTTGCCGGGCCATATTGGGTTGTTGCCTACGACGAGGCTGAAGGATATGCTCTCATCTCCGGAGGACAACCAAACATTGTTGGAGAAGATGGAGGATGCAGAACTGGAACTGGCATCAACAGGTCAGGATTGTGGATTTTCAGCCGTTCGCAAGATCGCAACGATGATCTGATCGAAAAGGTCCGTACGATTGCTGTCGATGCTGGCTTTGACATCTCGGTATTGAACGATGTTGTCCAAGAAGGTTGTGTCTACGAAGAGTGCGCAGACCAGGAGGAGACCTTCAAGGTGTGGTATGGAGCGCAAAAGGATTGTGACTGGGTGGATAGTTGGCGCTCTGTCCGGTGTTTCTTGTACGGGGATAAATGCCCCGAAACATGTGGCAGATGCCCCGCCTAGAGATACTTTAAAAAAATCTCTCACCCTTTCAAGAGTAGCAGTAACTTTTGAAATGTACCTACTGGGCACAAGACTATTTATTAGACCGGTCATTGTATCAAAAGCGTTTGACGTGAAACGCATTTGCCGCGCCCGTGAAACATCTGGTGCCATCCCTCAGGCATAAGTAATGAAATCATTCTGACACTGCACATCAGCATGAAATCGTGGAGCTGTTTGGCATTGGCAAGATGGTAAGAAGAAAGAACTCAACCTAGTGCTTCGCGTTGACCATGTGGCATACGCTAGGAAGAAGTGAAATACATCAATTCGAGAATGACTGATAGCACATCGTAATCTATACTAATATAGCAGGAACTTTTTAACCAGTTCCGTCTTCTTTACACAATCCGCTTCTCATTCGCTTTAACGACGCTCTGTTTGAGTGGAATGAAGTTTCCAGCTTTTGTTCCCCAGTCAAACGGAATGTAAGTGATCGCAGGCATTTTTTCCTCGGCTTGATCCAACATTGCCTTCAAACTGGGTCTCTTGGATTCCTCCAGATTCGCGAGCAGAAAGCGTGCAAATCTAGGCCAGTCCTGAGGCCCACGAAAGAGAAAGTCTCTTCCATACCATTGGAAAATTTGGTTCATGTGGACTTCGTTGTTCGCAGGATCGACAAAGAAGTTCGCATGGTCGGATAGATACCTTTTCGCCTCACGTTGTAGGTCGTAATGTAACGTATGAGGATAGATCATCGCTGTCTTGCCAGGTGCCATCGGTGTGCACCGAATCGCAAAGTGAATTCGAGGATCCACCCGCGTCGGCACCAGCCGAGTGCGGGGGTCATCGGCTGCGAAGTAGCTGCTCTTTGTCGAGCCGTATGTAGGACTGTTTCCCCGTAGTATACCATGTTCCAAATCGTCGAGGCTGAGAAGGTCGCCCCCCACATTCATCTTGAGACCAGAGAAGAATAGCCCTCGGCCGCTGCGATTGACTGGAGCTCCAACTTTCATGAAAGCAAACTTGGCCATGACATTGTAAATGTTGAGCGAGATAGCAACCCGGGTCATTTCACTCAATTCTCCAAGGTCGAGTCCCTGCAGTTGGCAGAGGGCGTCCTCCAAGAAAGGGAAACAAGGAGATTTTGAGGCGACACGAAAGTCTAGGAGTCCAGAGTCTTTGACGGTAATGTCCTTTTCAACGCAGAGTATCAGGGAACCAATCACCTCCAATACGTCCATCGGGTCTCCCTCGCAGACCTTATTGCATATTCTGTACGAATTCAGAATCTCCGGCTGTTGGTAACACTGCAGCCGAAAGAAGAAGTGACCCGCTCTAAAGCTCTTCGTAGCGTCACAGACGTGGCGAAAGATTCGAGCTCGCTGGAGTGACCGGCCGAAGGCGATTGCGGCTACGTCGCTCTGGATCTCCGGAAAGTGGACTTGGAATGCTTTGATAGCCTCGTCGGCCCGGAAGCAATTCTTGTAGACGGTCATGTTGTGCCTGAGAGTCTCGACAGGCAACACCTTCTTCATCTGTTCCATCATTAGAGCGTAGGGAAGCGAGGTACCGTTAGGGAGGCTTACCCGCTGACTGCCAAAGGAGTGATTGCTGGACGAACCACCAGAAGACTTGGTACTTTGACTTCTGGTTGAAACTTCGCTAAAAACTGAAACACTTCGGGCGGTTAGCATGGTCGCCGAGCTGCGTTCCTTGCTAATCTCGTGTTCGGGCGCAAAGCAATTCATCGCTGGCTTTCAGACTTTGCACTAGTTATGGCTAGAATCGAGAAGGAGAGTTCTACTTTTTATGGACTCAAACGCCCTTTCCGTCGCGTCAGTCATCTTCCAACAATTCGTACCTGTACATGTAATGTGCTGTACTCGGAGTAGCTTCTCCAAGTTCAAAGTACACGGAGACATCCATGAGAAATTTTCGGATGCTCCGGCCAAATTTGCGGGATAGTCACAGATTGATTCACTCCTACTCTGTAAAGACACGTCTTCAGAAACTTCAAGTGGGGATATGACCACATGAAATGAAGTCGTGAAAGCGTCTTTTACGATTTCCGTTTAGAATGTGCACAACCTAACTACTTATCCACGAAAGGATGCTCCATCTAAATTCCGGACATCACTGAGACATTCGTACTTCTCAGAGTTCATGCTCTTCAGAAGATAGCAATACTGAGTATGACATGATCCGCCACAACTATGACACTGAGTTGACTGGCACCAAGAGGAGTATTTATGCACTCAGCTGCTTCAAATTTCTCACAACCATAAATGTTCACAATGCAGTGCGTCGTCAATCCGAACTTTGGACGGATGCCAAGGTGGCTATCGGTCGTGAGGAAACAACTCACAAATGCTTGGGCAGTTTTCGGCTCACATTCATTTATTATTTGTTCACGGTCTATTCACGGATTACTCCTCTCTTTGGACAACACTCAATGGCGGTGTAAGTTTGTACTACTATGGATGTCTTAGTCAGAAATCTTGCTGTCATTCTACATTTATGGGGTCTTGGCTTGGCGCCATCCAATTATGATGATTATGTAGAAGTTCTGTCGCACCTTGAAGTCTTGATTGTCTTATCTCGAAGGGTTCTAAATGGAGAACTTGCAACCTTTACGATGCCACTCGCAGACTCCCAGTTGTGACTAGACTGGTGTAGGAACCACTTTCAACCAAGGGGGTCGTCCGTGCATCAATTCAATTCACCAAGGCGATGGCGCCTGCTCCCAGGCTTAGTTCTCTCGTCTCCCGAGTATCTCCTCAAACCAATCAAGGCACAGTAACTTCTCCCCCTCTTGATATCAGCAGATGTGTAAGCCAACCACCTTCAAGCAAGATTGCGGGCTGTGCAGACACAAACTTCAATCAAGGGGCCGGCGCCGGCCCCTGGCTCTGGCTCGTTGCTTTTGGGACTAAGAATTAACCAGCGCATGATAGAAGAAGAGCTCTTATTCTGCTCGACATGCACAAGGTTTGTTTCCTACTCCAAGCATCTTTGGCGAGAAGACTACGGAGATTCTTAGGATGCAATACTGTCACGACCACTTGCTTGTCGGCTAGTACGTACTCAATTTGAATCAGCGTCGGAAGCAGAAAGCGGAGAAGCAACCCAGCTGCTTATGAACCAGATCTTCTGGTAGATGTCGCTGTGCCCGTTTGAGAAAGTGTTGAGAAGTTCGCTCTATTCGAACATTGCAAGTATGATCAGCATCCTTCACGAGACACCTCACTCTGTTACCAATGTGAGCGTCTCATCTTCCCAATTTTCACTTTGGCAGTTCCTTGCACGCAAGCAAATATGTCCGGCATAACATATATGCCTCGTCATGAGGGCTCGTGCACGTGTCCTTCTCCGCGCGGGTCTCCGTAGTTCAAGAAAGAGGGGATACGAGATGAGTGCGACTTGCGTTGGCAAGTCAGCGAACTAGCACAGACGAAGAAAGCAGCCCAGAGGGCAATACTCCTACTAGGATAGCTGGCTTGCTAGCAGACGGCCGCACACTTTGTGCCGGCCGACTTCTCCGAAAGCAGTTACGATACGTCCGGCACTTCTCCCGCTACGGGTCTCCGCCAGCATCCTGCACGAAAATGAGAGAGGCGAGGGTGATATGATGCTGATTGGTGGTAACCGACGCTGGAGATGGGAAGGTAGAGGCAAGAGATTCGACGCGACAGCATGCTATAGGACATATGTACGAAAAGCTCTGTAAGAATATGAACCGCCGCTGACAGAAGTATGCCAGCTAGATTGCTTTAGTACACCAAAGCTACGATCAGCCAAGACGCTCTGGACACCTTGTAAGTATATGCACCCTCTTTACATTCTACACTACTAGCAGAGGCGGCGTCGTACCTCTCCCACCACCAGAACAACCGCACTACCACAACCATTTTCAACAAACTACTTGCGGACAGCAACCTTTCTAAATCAGGCCCTTTGCTTGAGCCTTGAGCGACGAAGGATTGAACGGAAAAAAGTTGCTCGCTCTCAGGCCCCAATCGGCGTCCAGGTAAGAAATTTTCGGTTTCTTGCCCCCTCGAATTACGGATTGCATGTGCGTTCTCTTGCCTCCCTCCTCCATATTTCGCTCCAAGAATTGTGCCATAATCAGCCAGTCGCTATTCCCAAAGTCACCCTTGTACCACTTGAAAATGGGGTCAAGGTGCACCACGTTGTTCCCGCTGTCCATCATGAAATGATTGTGATTGCTCAAATATCGTTTCGCCTCACGTTGAAGGTCGTAATGGAGCGTGTTTGGATAGATATACGCGTGTTCTCTCTCCAGTGGAGAATAGTGAATGGCAAAATGTATCCGAGGGTCCATCTTGGTCAACGCAAGTCGAGCACGAGGGTCCTTTGGAGCGAACGGAGGCGACTTTTCTCCATGAGGCGGTCTGTTTCCTCTCAGAATGCCACTGTACAGGTCGTTGAAGCTAAGAATATCGCCGCCAACATTAACCTTTAATCCAGCAAGGAATTGAGATCGAGTACCGCTAGTCTCTGGTACTCCCATCTTCATGAAGGCGTATTTCATCATTACATTGTAGATATCAACGACAACAGCCAGACGGGTCAGTTCATCTAGAGACCCCAGGTCCAAGGCCTGCAGCTGACACAATGAATCCTCCAACAAACAGTAGTATTGTGACTTGTGAGCCAATCGGTAGTCTATGATTCCACATTTCATCGCATCCTGCTCGACTCGCAGGAGCAACGAGGCCATCATATCCAACATATCCATGGGGTCTCCCTGAATGGGTGCCTCGTGAATTCTATACGAGTTGAGAACCTCGGGTTGTTGATAACACTGTAACCGATAGAAGTAGTGTCCATCTCGAAAGGCCTTGTTGGCGTCAACGACATGGGTCAAGATACGAGCTCTCTGCAAAGTGCGACCAAATGCGATGGCTGCCTTGTCGGAAACAATCTCATTGGGGAAATTTTGTTGAAAGATTCGAATGGCATCATCTGCTTTGAAGCAACGCTTGTAGGTCGTCACTTTATGCTTTAGATTCTCGCAGGGAAGAATGCGCCGTAACTTCTCTGTCGTTTGCATGGGGGTCATTGTAACACCATTGGGCAAGCGGATGGTTGTGACGATGGACCCCAACGATATCTCCGAGAAAACGCTGTCGCTTGATTTTATAATCGACGACGTCATGATGGGCAGATGAACGACTGAGAGAGTGTATTGACTCTGTTTGAAAGGAGCACAAGCTGGTGGGTCGGTTGTTACGAAATGCGCGAGCACCAACAAAGAGTCTTGGTTGGGTGTCTGTCGCGGCAGCCGCTGGTCGCATTGAAACCAGTGAAGAGGCGAAACAGGTATTCCCGAAAAAATTCTCATCTGGTGGGTGCCGAGAGTCAGTCATTTTAGCCGCACTGAAGCATCTGAAAGACCGCCATTCACCTCATAGTAGTTGTATCGAATGGATACAGTCCCGCCTCCTGGGACCACAGCGACATAGGAAGGCTTCAGTTTTCCCCTAAATAGATTTTCACATTTTCGTCATCATTTGACTTTTTGGTCCACTACTACAGGCTGGCAGGTGTTCTGTTTCGTGATTTAGACCCCAGTATGGCATGTAGTGTCACCATGACGGAAACCGTGTCATTCAACGACCACCGTTGTCGATTGATCATGGCGAACAAAACATAAACATGTAGAGGGTTAAAACATCATCTCAGCCCATGCTCAGCAGTATCAGAATAGATACTTGTTTATGAATCGTAGCGACAATTCATTCCCATTCAGTCATCGAGAGCAAGAGGAGACCTCAGGAGAAGACCTCTTGAGGGAGTTGCGAGAAACGGCGAGGGGAGCGTAATGTTCGTCCCCAAGACTTTGTTTCAGAACTTGTTAGAAGAACAATGATCAATGGATCATGTTATGCCCTCCGACGAAGGTGATGTGTGAGGTTTTGTCAACAACATTGTAGCTATCAGCCAACACCAGTGCCGCTAGTTGTGCGCTACTGAAAAAGTAAAAAGGCTTGTGTGTGATTGCTCGCTCGAGCATCGGCGCTGCATCAGCTCATCGGTTTCTTTATTTCTTGCATCAACTGCCTGCAACATTGCAATGCATTGGATTTGTGAGCACGAAACAGGGGATAAAAGTGTCAGGGGAGAGTTACTTACTAGTTCACGACAATGACCTCCCAGGGACACCAAAAGACTGCCCAGACAGGAAACTAGAGTACGATCGATGCAAGAATCCCCTTTCTCTCTTGCGATACTACTACTACTACTACATGCACATGTAGAGCCAGATGGATAGTCTAATCTTGGCACCTGCTACTTACGAAGAGTCTCAGATTGCGAAAGTGTCCTCGACTCTCAAACTCTATCCCAACGTGCTACACACGATTATAAACACCATCGGGTTCCTCCTAATCCGTTACATTTTGGGAGAGTTTGTATCCTTGTTTCTCTGCGATAGTCAATGAAAGGGTAGCTATTGCCGTGGATACAACAAGAAGAACAGCAAACTGTGAGAGTCAGCGTAGTCAAACACCAATCTTGCCAAATCTCGGAGTGGAGTCATATTCGATGCCTTTTGGGACTCCTTCATGCTAGCATAAAGTGTCGCCTCCG
>JAVCKV010514378.1:0-11462 GCA_032274145.1 Herpochondria borealis | reverse complement strand
CCTGGTAAATTGTTGCGGTTGAACAACTGGCAAAGTTCGGCAAATTTCTTCCAGATGCGTAAAGGAACGATTCCAATCGCATGCATAATGTAGTGGTCGTAGTATAGGCCGAGGATGCTTCAATCAAAAAGAAGCACCATACTATGGCCGTCCACATGCGCTGCCGCATCTGCGCAAATGATGATGAACCATCACCTCGACGGGGAACTCGCTGTTAGTCTACTACGATTCGCTTGAGAAACCATCAGCAGCAGCGGCACGGCAAAAATACCTAACTGGACGTGTGTTGTTCGTCGCTCAAAATCCCTTTGTAGTCGGGCTATCGTACCATTGCGTGCCATGGGATGATCATTTCCGAGTCGTCGTCAAAGAAGCTAGTCGGTTGGGCAGGACTACTTGCTGGTGTTTTTGGATAAAACGCTACATGCGAGGTGTGTAGACGGTATTGTGGTTGCAACCAGAAGCAAGAATGGCAGTGCTGATGATCCAAGCGAACATAACAATGGGAGCACCACATACGCTCCTCTCAAAGAGTCAGATTAGACTGCAGTCTTCTACAAGAAAACCGACGAGATATCTCTGAGACTCTGTCATCGTGCCGAGTGTCCCAGTAGTGTTTCGATCTATATGTAACAATTAGGGCAAACGACGCACAGGATAGCAGCCGAAAGTTTTGGAGCTGATCCAGCAAACGTTGCATGCCTTCCATATCTAGATGCCTATGCTTTGTGCCTCTCGGGAATTGAAGCATGAACACAAGGCTGTAGTTACACCACTCACTCACTTACTTCGTCGTTATTGGTTGATTCGAAAACCATTCTTACAGTACGTACGGATATACGTTAATAATGCAGTCACACATCCTTTCTACATGCATCATCACCGCCGACAATCATTCAAGAGCGCAAACAAGTGTCGTACCATGGGCGGTTTCTTGATATAATGAAACGAGACCGAATCAGGTGCACAGCAGTCCTTTCCCAACTTGAGGCCCCATTCCTTGTTGTATTGTTCGTACCAATCATTTTTCTCACCCGGTTTCGGCGGTTCCCACGTTAAATGCGATCCAGGTGCAAACGGATGAAAGCGTTCGCGTCCCTCCTCGTCTCTCGTATCGGTCAAGCCAATGTGAAAGGCCTTGCGCAAACATTCGGCAATCATGACATCCTCCATGGGGGTATGTGAATGCGAATGACACTGCATGGCGTCGTCCAACCCACGTTCGTAAAACAGCTTGAGCGTGCCTCGCGAGAGTGTGTATCCTGCTCCGCCACTATTGAAATAATTATTCTCTCCGTGCCCCTTGAATCGTCGTCCGGCAAAGTGAGGAACGTCAGACGGACCGAGTGTCGCTAGATAGGCCTTTAGATTTTGTGGAATGACAAACATGTCGTCACCTCCCAATATGAAATAATCAAAGTCTTGCAGATAATGCTGTCCCACAAAGGTCCAAATGGATCGCACCTTTTGCCACATGTTGTTGTATTCTTCTGGCCCTTCGTGCGGGAGAGAGATTGCGGGAATGCGAGGATCGGAAGCGGTGGAGAACGCGACGAACCCATCGCAGAGACCGGCCCATGTTTCGCGCATGGCTCGAATCGTCGTGTGATGTGCATTTTCCATGGTGTAGACGCCACAAAAGACAGTCGGTAGGGTGGATTGATCTTTTGTGGACGTTAAGACTCCATCGAGTAACTTTTTATTGTCGTCGCTGTGACCTCCAAAGATGCCAATATCGTCACACAGGTCATTGTCGAGTGGTGGCGGCCACGGGTTGCCCTGCGCATCCTGGCCCTGTTGATGCATACGATGCAGCATGGTGGGGTCGGGTATCCAATCGTCTGGGACTGGTGGGGCTGGACCAAATTCAGCTTCATTGTCTCTACAGGTACTGCACGAGTGACCCTTGGCGAAACATTGGCGCCACGGACAGGCCATGTTGGGTGCAATCGGGGGTTGCCAACCAAAATAAGGATTATTCGTCTTGTCCACAACGACGAGTGGCGCTGATGGTTGCTTCTTAAAAACAGAGTTTGCTTCATTTTTTCGCAGCGATGCTGCGTGGGGTATACTTCCATCTTGCCCATGCAGTGACCCCACAGAGTAGTGTGCCATTACAAGAAAGCCTAACCAAATGACAATGAAGGTGGCAATCAAATTGACCGCAAGCCGACCCTTGGAAGACAGCAGCAAACGATGCTGCTTTTGCTTTCTTCTGGACATTCTCGCCATGTTTCTACGTCAATCACTCGGTTTATAGCTCAATGAAACTGTAGACAATGCTCTACGGGACTATCAGTCAACAAACAGACAAGACAGAGCGAAGGAGAGGCTGTAATGCCTGCAGCTTTGCGTCGTTCGTGATCGAGAAATGAAAATGCCTCCATTGTCGGCATTCTTGTATCGTGCTTGTCTCTGTAAATACAGTACGGGTACTGTGGGTACACGTCAGTATACTGTAAAAACGTAGTCTGGCGCCTGTACTGTACAATAGCCTGGTACATGGTACGAGTCCGTCGAGTTGCAAGTAGTTGTCAACTTGTACGGTATGTCACGGTACCAGTACGGTCGCTGGCAAAGTATGGCGAAGATCTAGACGGAGCGGATTGATTCATATGATAGTTCAACTTCATCCTCTTCTAGGGGCGTATCCACGGACGAATCCAGCGGCATTTGATTATTAGAATAGAGAGGGCGAAAAAATGCAAACAGTTCGGATACATACAGAGAAGATTGAAAATTCAGACGACTTGTAAGATGATAATTCGTCGGATACTTCTTCTTCTCACTCGCATAATCGCCACAGCAAGATCCATACCACAGGGAATAATGGATGCATCCCGAACCCGGCAAATCCCCACCCGCGTGTTTGTGTATTATCTGGTATGCTAGTGTGATCGACTTTTTGTGTTGGCGAGAAGCAACGGCACCGCCGCTCCAGGCACAAGCAACATTCGAGATCTTGCGCCGACTGTAACCCGACAAGTGAGCATTCACAGTCGTCCCAACATTAACCCCTTCGACGCAGTGAGTATTGGCGTCGCTCCTGGCCACAGTATTGCATAGATAAAATACTGCCTCTACAAGTAGGCCCCCGTCAACTTGTCACAGTAGTCGCCCCAACCATACCCAGTACAGACCTACCTAGCGCAATCACACTGACCCGTGTTCCATGCCTTTGGTGCCTAAAATGTGTCTGGGTGTGCCTTATCGTGTATATATGTCTAGGTAGTAGAAGCAAGTTGTCATCTCCTCGCTCGTTGCTCTTCTCGCGGGAGCGAGTAGCTATATCAGTCTCGTAGTATAATATTCCTCTCATGGGCATATCAGAGCATTGGAAGGAGCAGTGTTCCCGATAGCTGTCAGAGTAACGTTGACGCGACTGCCAGAACCTCTCAAGCAAGAAATTTCGGCTCGATTGATCCTCTTGTGCAACACGCGTTTGATCTGCATGCGGAGTCGGTCTTGAAGCATATGTTCCTGCCGTGCGTGTCTTCCCGTGGCATAAGGGGAAGAGACTTCGCCGGGGTCGCTGGGTGCACTACTGGGACTGCTTGTGGGTGTGCTGGGTGCACTACTGGGAGCACTCGAGGGATTATGGGTGAGTTGGATCAGGGTACCATTTTCGAATAAAAAAACACCGGGATGTTGGGCATACACAATAGTCCCAGCATCCCTCTCAGGCAAGCAGAATCTGCACTTGGAGAGTGTACTGTAGCTCCAACCGAGAGAACTTAGAGTGAATCCCAAGCCACGACGATCACGTTCCGTTGAATCATATTGGCCATGCACGCCTCCGCAGAGTTTCTCAACATGGGTTTCGCGAATGTTTCTCGATCTCTTCTTGTAGCTTTGAAACTTTCGGTCAATTGCAGACTCGATGAGTCTCTCTAGCCTAGCAGCTCCCGCAGCATCACAGGATGTCGTCGTGAAGTTCGTTTTCCTTGGCTGGATATCGATGTCGACAAGAAAGTATGACTCGAAATGGCAAGCACGGGTTTCTTTCTCTACTTCTAGTACTTGACAACTTGTCGTGGAGAGCAGCAACAGAAGGATGAGAGCCAAGAGAGGCGATGATGTCAACATGATATACGTCTTAAACCGGGGAAAGCAATAAAGATAGATAAAAGTAACGCTGGAGTCGGATTTGTAATGGCTAAGTTATGGTTTCCCAGTTTTGTTGCTAACAACTTTGATTCATTCACTATTATTCTCGTGGCGGTCAGATGGCATCTAGATGAGGCGTCTAATCCTTCTTTTTTACTGGGTTCTTTAGTCTGAAGAACGGACAAATGCACATTCCTGCATACTTGTTCGGGAATATCATAACATAAATGTTGCGGATGGTGTCGGTTTTGCTGTCATCGCCGCAACTGGAACGATAAATGATGCTCGTTGTGATCACAGCATTTATAGAGTGAATTCTTCTTGGCGACGCGAGCGTCCACACGCCACAATTTCACCGGTTCGTTTCTTCCCCGAGTCGGATGTGCGGTATCATACTCCAAACCCGAAAACGCCGGCAGCGGAGGCTAGAGTATTGGAAGGCATCTTACCGCATAACTGTTCTGGGTGGTAGGTCGTGACATCCGTTCTCCATAGGAAGGCTTGCTTACTTTTAGCTGTAGGTAGTGCAGAGAAGTTGCGCACGTAGATAGTAATAGCTAGTAGAAAATGAGACCGCACAGTCTGACAGGCTCTAATCGCATAGAGCTAGGACTATCCAGCGTCGCCATACAGTGATATTGTGATTGGCCAAGCAGTTGCTTGCAGGACACGTTGGCGCGCGACTGAGCCCTTTTGTCGACGGTTGTGGTGTTGCTTCCAGAATCGCAACAACTCACTTGGATACCCTACCCCAGTCAAGGCCGGCGGTGTGGTACTATAAACAATCTTCCATATTCTTTCCGTGAACAAGAAAATCGGATCTCTCGTCGTCCAAGAAGTTCACGTCTCCTAAATAGCACAGGAATCGGACGCACCTTGTACGTAATTCATTCTGCTTTGTACCCAATGTTAGTCAGTATTGCCATTGCTGTTGCATCTTTGTACGTGTCTGCTTTGCGTCACTTGATCATTGTTCATATTGGATGGTCGTTGATAACAGAAGTCCTAGCTTTGATGGTCATTCTCCACTTGCCGACTACTACCATGGCTGGCAGCACGTATCGGGTGCAACTTGCACCTCCATCAAGGTGAACTGTCTCCACTCCTTGTCTTGTCACACATCTGCGGGTATACTCGGCGGGAACTTGGTGTCAATAACGAGGAGTAGTAGATCAACGATCCTTGGGCTTTGACGTCTTCGACCTGAGCCGTACGCAGACATCGAAATCCTTTTGATGCCACCCACATTCCACTCCACAATTTCATGCAACCACCACCGGCAACATTATCTCTTTCATTAAATACAGTTGCGTGGTTGTACATATTGTTGCTATTCGTTTTCAATCTCACCAGTATTGGACGGTGCAAAGACAATGTCTCTTTTGTGTATCAGTTGTGCAGATATATCGACGCCGATTTAGGGATCCAGAAATGTCAGTGGAGTTCAGTGGATAGATGACAGCTCTCAATCTGTCAGTTCCAGGTATGTAAGAAACGTCTCCACGATGAATACAGCGAAACATGTCTCAGCGTCGGAAATGTTGTACCACTCTGTACAGACAGGTGGCGTAGAAAACCATGTCTTGACAGCGTGGCCAGAAACGACAAGACCCACAAAAGTCTGAGTGTGCAAATGTTGTCGTGTGTTTTGTTCTCACTTTTCGATCATGTGGTCTTTTGTTACCCTCACGAAGAGTCAAGCCCCAGTTGATGATGCAGACATGATGGATGTCGCGAATGCAATGGACGTCGACGAGACGGTAGAGGACGCTCCTATCGAGGAGTTGGAGAACCTCATGCGGTGTCTGACTTTGAAGGACGACGAGAATCTCATGGATTTTCTGACTCTGACGGATGAAGATTCTCAGATGGAAGAGTTGGTGAACCTCATGGGTTCTTTGACTCTCACAAATGAGGACGCCGCCATGATGGAGGATTAAAGGTAAGTCTCACACAGTGGAAAACAATGCAATCGCCACTTTCCTCTCTTTCCTTCCGAAAGACCATCCTAACCTTGATTGCTATGGGCAAGCAATCTACCTGGTGAGCAGGCACAACCCTTGTGGAGGGCGGGGTTGTGAGGATCGATGGTCGAGTAGGAACTGAAAGGGGGGTTTCGGAAGCTGCAGGTGATGGCGAGAGGTCGTGTTGTGTCGTAGCTCATTGAGTCGTAACATCGCCACAACACCCTCTCAAGTCCGGTTCTTGCAGCCAACGTCATGTGGTGATTCATTTGTGAGTAACGCACTGTCTACGGTAAGTTATGTGCTGGTTGTCGTTGTGACTCGTCCATGGGGTACCGCAGCAGTTCGGCTGGTGGCGCGAGGGCATTGTGACGCGAAAGCGTAGTGAAAGCTCCCTCTCCCTATGGACGATAGTACACACCAATCAGCACGACTTCTGAATGGAGTGCAATACGTTCTACAAGACAATGCTACCTTACTGTTTTTGTTCTTCCCTATCCTTCTCCCTGCAGGACAACGTGTGAGAGTCCAGAAGTGTTGCCCTTCTGCTGATGATGACTGATGGTACAGTCGAAACTCTCGCGGTGCAATGGCCTTTTCTTCGTTATATTTAAGTTACCTAGTACTGATGTTTCAATAGTTGCAAGTACCCATCTTATGTTGTCATTCTGGTACTACTGACATAAGGACTCAGACTGCAAGTTCTCTCTGGGTCTTTCTCTGGAAGCAACTTGCGCGTGCTCGCTGTGTCACTTGTCGGAGGGTCAAGCTTGTTGGCCATCATGATGCTGTCAGCGTTATGGGATTTTTGATAAGTGGAATCGATGGCTATTACAACAGGCTGGTCCCGAGCTTGTTCCTACCGACAGTAACGCATACGTCATACTGTGGTTCAAATCTGCTGGTCGCATTTCGCATCACCTGGGAGCTCTCAGGCAACAATAGAGAACCAACTTAAGTATGTAGGAGTGCGCAGGTATCATGCTCTGTTGCTCCTCCGTGTGGCTCGATGGAAGCTGCCGTTCTGATTATGCTCGTGGTTCTTTGTATAAACTGATGAGGACTCGCTTGCAATATGATGCTACTCGACTGACAAGAATATTCTTACTGTCAGCGCATCAATTATTACGTACTCACTCCCTCACTCCCTCCCTCCCTCACTCCCTCACTTACCACCTTCGGTCGATTGCGTAATAGGAGTAGTCTTGCTCTTTAGTCTCGTACTGCCTTGTCGACTCTGTCTCAACATTCTCCCCCACTGCAATAATGTAACGCGCGATCGATTGTACACGTAAGCGTCATTGTCTTCCTCGTGCCACGTTGATTTGAATCGTGTCCATTTCAAGGCTTCCTTAAGCGATTGCCACCGTGCCAAACCATGGATCCGATGCAACTTTAAATAGTGGGGTCGTGCCTCCCGCTTTAAGTAAGAGACGATTGACGGTGGCAAAGGCGTAGGTAAGGCAAAAGGCAAGGCAGTATAGCAACGCCTGTGTTCCAACCTGTTTTGTGCGCGGTAGACAGACTCTGCCCTGTGAATTATTACTCCTCTCCTCCTGGTTCTTCCGGGTTGAGTATCCTTTGACAAAGCACGACGAGCATTTTGGAGAATCAGACCTCCCTTTACAGTATCGTTCGTTCGTTCGTTCGTTCGTATATCCAATCACCGTGCACCACCACCTAGGACCGAACAACGAAACCTCTTCATCGGTTTTGGCCTCCAGACGAGAACAAACTGCCTCCTGTGAAAGATATAGTCTCCTCGCGCTCCCTGTCAAGATAAAGGCAAATTATATTCAGACTTGGCTGTTCAAGTCGGCGAGACTGGGATGCTCTTGCAACCATCAAGGAGTAGCGATGATCCCATATTCAATTACATGCATGCATGCATGAATCGATTGACTTTGTTCATACAGGATTTGTGTACAGTATATTGCCTGACTCACTGACTGTGACATCGAGCTGTTGGCTGTTCTTGTCGATAGCCGCAGAAGGGTTCGGGGGCGCGGATTTCACTGACGACATGGTGGCAAAATATAATGCTAGGTTTGATAATACGAAGAAGGTCAAGCATCGAATAATACGACGAAGATTGGCTCACTCGTGGGATTGTATGTAAAGATGTGTGGAAGAACGAACGACTGAACGAACAATGGACTAGAGACTCTGAAAGTGCTGGTAAGTTTTGATTTGTTCCAAGTATTCAAGTTATGGTTGTTGGAACAAATAGAGTGTGTGTGTGTGTCAGTTGGGGTGCATTCATACTCTCCCATTATATATCCACGCTCACACACCCAATACTCTGATCTTACGTGGCTCGGCAGTCGGTACAGCAAGTGCACTCAATATCTGCTGGGTTGGTAGCATTTCTCGCAGAGCAATCGGCAATCAACGATCGAAGAACTCCATCCCCCACCAAGCCACACACAGATGCCGGAACCGTTCCAGAAATTTCAGTTTCGTGAAGGGTAAAGGCCGTCAACTGCGAAAATGTTCCAACTGCGTCTGGAATGGTACCGGTAAAGAAGTTGTCATGCAACTGCAAGAATTGCATCTGTGGAAAGACGCCAATGCCATCAATGCTTCCAGTCATGCGATTGTCGTTCAAATCCAACTCCTCCAATCTGGCGAGGCTCAACAGTTCGGTCGTCAAACTTCCAGTCAATCGATTAAAGTCCAGATCCAAAAAGATCAAGTTGGAGAGCTCCCCAATCTCTGTGGGGATCGTTCCAGCCAATCGACCCCTCTCCATACCCCACCTCTGCAAGTCTCTCAACAAACCAATCTCAGTCGAAATCGTACCAACTAAATTGTTCTCCTCTATCAAACGGGAAAATATGCGAAAAAGGTGCACGCAGGTGTGAGTTATTGCGACACACAAGACTTTCACAAAAGGCCATCACCCCCTCTTCAACAAAGCACTCACCAAATTCAATTTCCGTCACACACAAGTCCATGTTGCAGACAATACCAGCCCACTGGCATTCATTCACAGCGGCCAAGAAACGCACGTCTCCAAAGAAGGGTGATTGAGAGCCACACAAGTCCGTGGCACTGGGGTTGTTGGAGCATTGGAGCCAATTGTCGCCACCCGTGGCAAAATACATGGTGCCCAACACCCAACGTTGAATCAACTTAGGGTCGTCAGGGCACACCAAGAATCGATCCTCTTCAATGATCCACCTAGTGGCCTTGCCCTGGGGGGAAGTAGTGTCGCGCAAAAGAGTTGTATTGGCAGCAACAGTGTCCAAGACGTCAAAAATCATGGCCGAGCGTTGTTCAGGCGTAATACTGCATCGTTGCAACGTGGGAAAGTTGCTGGGAGCGCTCGATACGGAAGGACCGCTCGAGGGAGAATCGGATGGTACCAAACTAGTCGAAGGAGCCACGGATGGACCTTCCGTAAAGCGAGATGGACCGGCAGAAGGAACCACGCTGGTCGATGGGGGTTTGGAAGGGGTAGTACTGACAGATGGCATGGCGGAAGGAGCCACGCTCACCGATGGACCCGCTGTTGGTTCCATGCTGACAGAAGGAGACGCAGTGGGTTGAATCGAAGCGGACGGCATGTCAGATTCGAAGATACTTGGAGCCATGGAGATTGATGGCATCGACGATGGACCAGCTGATGGACGCACCGAAACAGATGGCATCTTAGAGGGGAGACTCGAAATAGATGGACTCGTCGAGGGCTTGGCCGAGGGAATCACCGATAACGACGGTGCCATCACAGTAGGAACGGCACTCACGCTGGGAGAAGCGGAAGGAATCACGCTAACAGATGGCGCAGCACTTGGATGGACACTGGCACTTGGAATACTCGATGGTTCCTGACTGATCGAAGGAGCTGTAGTTCCGCTTGGAATAGAAGACACCGAAGGAGGGGAGCTCGGGATGGTCGAAATAGAAGGCGCCATACTGGGCTGGACAGACTTGGTGGGAGCAGGTTCTGCCATGTTGTCGTCACGAGACGGCATCATGGAGGGCGAAGCGGGGGGTGATGACATGTCAGCCTCCATGCCAGCCACGAGTTCGGCGAGAGCCTGCTCCTCCGCCTTGAGGGATTGAAGCTCCGCCTTGCTCTTTTCAACGAACGCCTTCTCCAAGGCCTGGTCGTTAGAAAGATCAACAAAGGTACCCTGGACTTCACGAGTACTTCGGAGACGCTTAAAGGATGAATGCTCGCTGGCCACAGCAAGTATGGGTAGTAACAACAAGAACAACTTCATGATTTGATCTGCTTTGTGAAAGAAACGAGGCTTTCGATTTTATGAAGTTCAGGAGTGACTTGCTTGACGTTGGTCCTTTCGGAAGTTGTTTGTTGGGTTTCGTTGAAAAATCGACTCCCAGCTACTCCCCGCAAGACTCATGTTTGGTTGTATCGTTACCACGACGAATCGAGGTGCGTGTAGTTTTGGTTCCTGCGGGAGTGGCTGTCGAATGGAGGTGGCCGTCGCCAAGGATTATCGAAGTGTGGCTGTGCGTTCATGTGTGGTTGTATCGCTGCCAATTATAGTCGAGGTGCGTCTAGTTTTGGTTCCTGCGGGAGTGTCTTTCAAGTGTAGAGGTGCATCCTGAGCAACATTCCGAAGTATCAACGCGCATGGCTTGTATCGTAATCAAGGCGAATCCATCGAGGTGCGCCTAATTGTGTTCCTGCGGGAGCCATTATGTGTATTCAGAAGAGCAGTGCCGTTCGTCGATTTTTCCAGATGTAGTCTCCGGGGCCAACGGCGGTACGCACGTGGGGCAACAAGTATCCGTCATTTTTGACGGCCAGGCAGATGGAAAGACGGAGGGCGAGCAGTGACTGCTTCACATCTGCAGCAATATCCGTACATATGGTACCTGCAGACTGCTGGCTCATCATATCATCCACATGATGGAAATGAGAATGAATCGCGTCATCGATACTCTAGTTGATACAGCAACTGTAGCCAAAAAGAAGCCTTCTTCGACGAGTGCAATCGCAGATACACGCAAACATCGTACAAAAACGTAACAGCGGAAACGAGTGGTCTGGTGCACTCAACGCCCTGTACCACCGATCACCGAAGCCCTGCTCCGTCCATCTGAGACCAAGCACCGGCTTCAATTGTTACTGAGCCACCAGTTCCTGCTCCAACTGAGCCTTCAATCGACGGTGGTATCAATGATGCTCCAATTATTATAGCTTTGAGTGGCCAACTGTTCGAGTTCGAAGTCTGCAACAGAGCATGGTATTCAAAAAGCAGTAAGGAACAATGAGAGCCGATTGCTGAGAACTTTACATCTCGTTCATCAAAATCCACAACGGCAACAGTCACTAATAGAATAGAATACTGAGGACCTGTTCAGTTAGTTGGATAAACGCACAACCAGCAAGAAGAGCGATCAAATGGAGAGATAGAG
>JAVCKV010514377.1:0-34191 GCA_032274145.1 Herpochondria borealis | reverse complement strand
TTTACAAATGGTTTCCAAACTTTATAAAAATGCAATCCTAAAAAATTATATTTAAACTTTTGGACTTCTACAATCCAGCCTTTTGTTTTTTCTGTTATTCTATACATACTACAGGTTTAATGACATTTCTGTCTGATAATTAATTTCTTTTTCTGTTTCGTTTCTTTTTTCCAAATCATTAACTCCACAAAATCCATTACACTCTAAAAGTGGTTTTACTTCTCTACCTTTTTTCATTGAAATATCCTTTACATTTGGATAATCTATATGTGGTTTCAAAAACAACAATCCACCTCCTTTTGATTGGTCTTTTAGCATTGTGATTGGTTTTCCTTTTGCATTTGTCAGTTCGTGTTCCATTTCTGCCATTGCATTAAACTTTTTTGGAAAGTCTTTTTGCATTTTTTGCCAATAACCAATTCCACCTTGAACACAACCAGTAGAAAAACAATTATTATTGTGAAATCCTAACTTGTACATCATAGGCACTTCAATATTTTGCTTCTCAACTATCTTTATACATTCTTTTTTAGTTAAACCAAACATCAATAAAGGATAGATTGGCTTTGCTTTTGGATAGTTCATCGTCATTCCTTTTGCTCTTTTTGGCTCGTCAACATCAAATCCAAAGACTTGGTATTTATATTCATTTTCCTTTTGCCATTTTTTTCGTACTTCTCTTTTCAATTCACTTGAACATATAGCACCAAAAGAAACATTTAAACTTTTAAAAGAACGCCAAACCTCTTGAATTGTAGAGTATTTTTCATTTGTTATTGTTTCAATATCAATTCCATACCATTCTTGACAATCTTTCATAAATCTATAAGTGTCATCATCTTCATTTTTTGTGTCAATAAAAATTACTCGGCAATTTTCTTTACCATAAATTTCAATTGCTTTTATACAAGCAACTGCACTTGTAATTCCACCAGACCACCAACAAATTATCTTATCCTTCATTCTACTGTTAATTTGTGTCTAATATTATTTCTACTACTACTTTGTTTGTCAAACTGTAATTTTCCATTTCTTCTGAAAAGTTGTTAATTCCTTTTCCAAGTGCTTCATCTGAATTTTCTGCATTGGTTACCAAAACTCTTAATGCTGTTTCAATTGAGTTTTGTTTATTTCTTGTGTAAACAAGTGATATTGAAAATTTTGCCATAATATTCGTTTTAGTACTGTTTTTAAATTCCTGTGTATCTTCTCTTGTTATTCCATTGACTTCTTAAAGTTCTTTTACAAAAGGGCATATTGTTAAGCCTGTTATTTACGCTTTGTCTTGCGGTGTTTAATTGTGTATTTCCGTTGTTTTGTTCAGTCATTTTAACCTTGATTAATGTTTTTTAATATTTGATATTGTTTTCTGTAAATTCTTTTATTTCACTCCAAAATTGATTTCCTTTTCAGGATCATTGTATTGGCTTTCTTTTTGTGTTTCTTCAATAGTTAATGCACCACCTAATGCCATTATTGCTGCAATAATTCCATCAATTCTGCGTGTTGAATGTTTTTTTGATATTCTGATATTCTCATTTGTATCAGGAATTGTTCTACAACCTGCCAACATCCAACGCAAAACAGGATTGTTTCCATGCCTTATTTTGTTTCCATAAATTAATCTTTCAAATTGCTTTGTTGGATGTGAATATCCTGCAGCAGTTTGTGTAAATGGTGATAATTCAACTTCTTGTTTCATTAAATTTTGAACCAATTGTTCTGAAAACTTACGATCATACTCAACCCACTTCATGCCAAATCGCTCATAATCTTTCACTACTTGCGCTTCCAACACATCATAATCAACAATATTTCCTTCAGTTGCTATTATCCAACCTTCTTGCACCCATTGCTGATAAGGAACTTTATCTTCTTTTGATCTTTGTTTGATAGTGTCTTTAGGACAAAACAAATACACTTTCAAGTCGCGTATTCCTTCATCATCTGGCTGCGAAATAATTGCAAAGGCTGTAAAGTCAATTACTGCAGATAAATCTAATGCGCCTGTGCATCCATATTTTAAAAAGTTTTCTTCTTTGATTGGCGCATTGCATAAATCCCAAATCTTCTGCGGAATCCAAGTGTTGATTCCATCAACCCACATATTCAAATGCTTTGTTTTAAAGTTGATTGCTTTTGATGGTTGTAATACTGTTTGATTATATGCTGATTGTAATTCTGCTACATTTAAACCATGATTCCATAGCGGATTTGCTTTTTCCCAATTTTCTGATTTTTCCCAATCATCACCTTCATCTAAATCATGAATCATTATCCATACTGATGAATCTATTTTTGTTCCTTCCAGGACTTCAACACATACTTGCTCAAATTGGTAACATACGCCAGCAAGATTGTGTCCTGCTGTTGTAATAATAATTACCAAAGGTTGTAAACGTTTCAACATTGACGATTCAATTACTTCCAATAAATCATCTGAAACGTGACCATGATATTCATCTATAATCGCAAATGATGCAGCCAAACCATCTTGTGTTTTACTGTCACGACCTAATGGCTTAAATGTTGATTTTAGTTCATCAAAATCAATTGAATTTTGTTTTACTTTTAAATTTAGTAATTGAATGTTCTGATTTGAAAATGGATGTGTTATATAATTTTTTGCAAAGTTGATGCAGATTTTTGCTTGGTCCTCTTTTGTTGCTGCAACATACGCTTCTGCTTCAGATTCCATTTCCAACGTTGTCATTTCTAAACCTAAACCAGCCATTTCTGCAGTCTTACCATTTCCACGACCTCGCTTATCATATACTTTTTTTATTCTTCTGATATAAATAATTGATCCATCCGCTTCACGCTGGATGTTTCCATGAATATCACGCCAAGGAGTTTGCCAACCAAAAATATTATAAATACTAAACTGTTGAAATGGTGCTAAATCAAATGACGTTCCAACCATCCTTCCTTTTGTATGATTCAAAAATGTAGGAAAGAAGTTGATCACACGCATTGCTTTTTTATGGTCCAAGAAATCATCTTCAGGACAATTTTCAATCCAATCATAAAAGCGTTCAACTGCAAGTTTAATTTTATTACCAACAACAATATTTCCTGCACGCACATCACGTGCATATTGGAATGGAATTGAATTGTATTGTTGTTTAGTTATCGTCATTTTATTATTGTGCTTTGCGATCCATAAATGCCAAAATATCAAGTAGTGATGTTTGTGAATTATCACCATCAACTTCTTTGAGTTTTTGTCTGTCTTTAAATGATAAACCAAAATGCGCTGAAACAGAATCCAATTGCTTTTGGGTTTTTTCAATCATTGTCACATATCCTGTAATGTTGTTGGTTCCGTTTTTAAAAACTTGAACATAACCAGCAACACCATCTGCATCTTTTAAATTCAAAGAATTTATTTTCTTTTGAATTTTTATATTCGCATCCATTTGAATCGCAGCATTTTTTAAGTGCATTAAATCAAGTATTGAAAATTGATTTGTTTTTATAAATTCACGACCAAACCAATACCACCATTTTTTTTGATCACGTGTTAATTCAAATTCTTTTTTTGGTGAAGGCAGTTTATTCAAAACTTCATACAACTGTGTTGATGCAGGCGTTTTGATTTCGCCATTGTTTTTATGTACTACTGATAAATTATTTTTCATTATTACTATTATTAATTAACCCCCCTATACTCTTAAATCTCTTTATAAAAAAAGCTAACTTACAGGCGATGTAGGCGTGAAAGTCGCTCTACAGATTTTACCCCATACCCCTTTTAAAACCATGTGATTCTTTACCACTTTTACTATTGTGACAAGCATCACATAAGGCTTGAAAGTATTCTTCTTTTAAATCATTTGGTTTGAATCCTGGACCACCATCAACATATCTAACCAAGTGATCTGTTACTGCTGATGGTGTTACTATTCCTTTTGATTCACACTCAACACACAACGGATGCTTCGCTTTATATCTCTTTGAAAACTTGCGCCAACTCCATGAGTTATAAAACCAACTCATATCAACTGCACGTTGCTGTGGCTTACGCTCCTTTATCCAAGGTCTTTTCTTTGTTGTTGGTCCTGTTGGCATCTTCTTTTATTTTATTTAATATTATCTTTGCGTAATGCTTATATGTTTTTGAAATAGAAATATTAATTTCTTTTCCTGATACTATTTTATTAAATACTGTTACACTTCCATTATCATCTACAGCAACCTTAAATTTCTTCACACCACCTTCAACATCAATCACAGGACTTACTTTGATTCCATGTTTAAGACATATACTCATTGCCTTTGAAACTCCTATGTTGATTTCTTTTAACATTTAAAATGGTGCATCGTCTGGCTCTAATGCCATGCTTGTTATCACTACATCTGCTACTACAGGAATACCATCATCATCAATAAAGAAATTAAACTTCTCAAAGCCTTTACCACGACCATGTGTTTCTTCTATTGCGCTGAAGTTTACATCTACTTCGTCACGTGTTACTTTTATAACTGTTTCCGCTTTGTTTACTAATTCTGTACCGATGTGACCTCTCGCTTTCATTCCGCCATGATTCTGATGCAATACTGTACTTACGTGCATATCATAATCATACGACCACTTCATAAACTTTGTAATGATTTCAGATGATTCAACAGCGTTGTTTATATCCATAATTAAATCACGTGCGCCATCTATTACCAGCACATCATAACTATCTAACATCAATGCTTCTTCTATCTTCAGCACACGTTCTTTAGCCGATAATGGTCGCAGTCCATACATCACCAAGTTATCTTCTGAACCTGTCATTTTCTTAACACGTTTCACTATCTTCTGAACATCAAATGGTGATTGTTCTGTATCTATCCATAACACTTTGTTAGGTGCGTATGAATTAAACTTATCATACAGATTACTACCTGAAACCATAGAACTAACCATCATTGTCATTGCAAATGTTTTCTTTGATTTAGCCAATCCAATCCAAGCAGATATGTTTCCTTTGCTGAACTTCGGTATATTGCCAATCTTTGCAACATACACGTTTGCTTTCAGTACATCAGATGCTTTGATTCTAAAATCTTCGAGTGTTGGTCCTGCAGTTGCAACTGATGGTGATTTTATTAATTCCATACGATAGAAGATTTTAATTGAATTAATAAATCTTTTGTCAAATCAACATACTTTGATGCAGTTGGAACATCTTTATATTGCTGTAATGTAGTATCTGATGATGTATTATTCAAGATTGCATTTTGTTCATGTGATATAAAGAACCTTGACAAATACTGATATTGATACACAATTGGATCCTTCACAACTGCATCAACCTTCAACACTTCTTGCTTCCAATTAAATGGTGTATATTCAAACCTTTTCACACGCTCATACAACAAAGCAACCAGCAACTTATCAATCACATCTGTACTGTATTCTTTGTTCATTACCGCTTCAATATTGTTAACCATAGTTATCATTGAGTTGATTAATTTTACGTGATTATCCAGCATCAATTGATTTTTGATTGAAGGGATTTGCGTTTTCAAAATCTGAATCTGAAACTTAAAATCTTTTATATCCTGGAATAACTGCTTTGACATTTTTAGAATCGTTGGTTTAAATATTTATTTAAATTATCATCCTTTAGCAAATATGAAGGCGTTGCAAACTTGAAATTAGATTCTTTGTGAAACTTGTTTTTATCATCAGAAGAAAACAGATTGTTGATTGCTTTTTTCATTTGATCACCTGTAAAACCATTTTCTAACTGCACCACAAACAAACCTTTCACATTTGATGTTGCAACAAACTCACCTTTGCAACGTGCATTGAACTGCTTGATAAACCAATTCACTTCAACATCTGCATTTCGTTTTCTTATCTTCTGCGCTTTTATCCAATTTGAAAAATGACTAAATAATTCTGTATCGTTATTGTATGGATTACCAACTGCAGATGTATATTTTACAAACTCTTCTATTTTAGATTTTACAATCTCAATATCAATCTGATTTTGCATTGCTATTACTTCTAACAATTGAATATTTGAAGATATTTTTTCTATAATATTATTATATATACTAACTGTATTACTATATTCCCGTTTTCGGTAAGTGGTTTTACCATTTTCGGTAAGTGGCACTTCCTTTTTTCGGTAAGTGGTGTTTAATTGTGTTCTAATAACTGACAATGAACGCTTTAAGCCATTATAATCAGACTTAATATAACCACGTTTACGCAACGAAACCAATAAATTTGAAATAGTCTGTTCTTTTTTCTGAAGAAAACCAGCCAAATGTAAATCTGATGCAAAACACCCTCTTTCATCTTGATCCAAACTATCAATTTCTACCAATAAAAACTTTTCTGTAATAGATAATTTATCATCCAACCAAATATCTTTTGGAATCCAAACGCCTTTAAAATCTCGTTTTAAATTACTCATAAACCAACAAAATAAATAAGCGTTAAACAAACAGGAATTGCAACTATCAATGCGTTTTTCAAATACTTTAAATTGCGATCTATACGTGCTATTTCGTTATAGAAAACTTCATTTTTTATATCTATCATAATTCTTTTTTTAAGCCGATTTACTGCGGTGTTCTACAAAACTTTTTCCAATTGTATGTGCTGCAGTATATCGGCTATATAAAGCATACAAATAATCTTTTTCTTCATCGTTACGCACCTTTTCATCTACACGTTTACCGATTGTAGTTAACTCGCTATCAGTTAATTCATATAATTCACGAACAGTAGATCTTTTCAAATCCAAAGCAATAATACACAAGTAAATAACTGCATCTTTTGCGCGCTGTGGCAACGCTTCATATTTAGAAACTTCATAAAACCGCATTACAACACATTCTAATCTTGCAACGTTGTTATTTCGTATCATTCCCAGCAATTTTTGCTCGTCAACTTCAATTGTTTTGTTTTCTGTAGTTAGTTTCATTTTATTTAAAATTTAAGATTAAACCATCTGCATCAGGAAAATCTTTAAAAGGAAAAATCAATGAAATTCCTTTTCCGCTCAGTTCATCAGGAACGTTAAATATTATAGGATTCTTGAATTGCCTGTTTACACCTTCAACTTCAATCGTTTTGTTTTCTGTAGTTAGTTTCATTGTTTTTGTTTTTTGGTGAATAAATTAACCTCTTTATTAAAATCTTTAACAACCTGATTTAACCCATCAAGTTCAAAAGAAGAAATCAAAATCAATCTATTTTCTTTATATGACAATTGGTTGAAATCTTGAAGTTTACGTGCTAAATCTGATATATATTTCCTTAATTTGAGTTTTTTACCTGTTCTTGAAGAAACATATTCATCTTTCAAAAAGTAATAGTTGTATTTATTATTGATTTTCAAAGCCTTATATTTAAAACCAATACCAAAAATTGGTGTAATAAAAACCGCTTTATAGGTTTTAGTATTAAATTTCAATAACCATTTTGGCAGGTACTTCAATAAATCTTTCTCAATAACTTCTAATCTCATAATTCTATTTTTAACTTTTATTTAAGTTACTTGTCCAAGTGTTTTGAACACTTTTCAAACCAAACCCAACAACTCCAATTCGTTTACCAACCATCCAACCTGTAACAGGATTGATTGCGTAGTTCCATACATCTCTTGGCATGTTTTTACCTTCATGCATTTCTTTTGTTACTTTGTTCTGTTGCATACCTCACATTTTTCAACAGTATCAAAATAATTTGTTGGCTTGCATAGATTACCTGTAGATTGATACTCACAACCTTTTACGTATGTTCTTGCTACTTTTGCCATTACTTTGATACTATTCATTATTTATATTTTATAAAACCCACAAACAGCCATAATCAGATTGATAATCATTAAACCAAGAATCAAGGCTTCCATCTGTTCTTTATCGTTACGTTTACACTCACTCTTTACCATCCAAATCTGAACAGCAATCCAAATCGCAATTTTTATCATTTATCTTTATTTTTTAACATCCTTCCAACTTCAACACCAAGTCGAAAACCCTTTGTAAATACTTCATCAATTTTTATATCTAAATTATCTACCAAATCATCAACCATTTCTGGTGATTTACTATTCATAAATTCAGTAAACACATCAAGAAATTCTCCAACTTCTGCATCATATTTTAATTCACTACTCATTTTCTCAATCGTATTACTGCAAGTGTTAAAATCATCAACACACCTTTAGAGTTATTAAAAAATTCGCCTGTTTTTAAGGTTCCGTTTTTAGTCCAATTCACCAACGTATTCCTGGATGTTACATTGAGTAGTTTTGCATTGAGTATCTGTTGGCAGGTTAATGCTCTTTGACTTAAACAAGCATCTTGCAGCAACTTTAACTCCATATCTTTACGATAGGTATCTGCAGGAACAATCATCATTCCATCATCTTTCAGTTTAATTAAAAACTGATTTAAAGTTTGTTCTATTAATTGCTTGTTACTCATTGAATTTTATCGGTTATTTTTACAATTTTTCATACCAATCAATCGCTTGCTTGATTGCTTCTGCTTGATAATAGTTTTCGGTTTTATTTTCTGAAAGGATTTCCTTTTCTGCAACAATTAAAATTTCAACTGTTGTATCGCCATCAATTAGTTTTTGACAAAGTTTCTGTTTTACTAATTTAATTCGTTTATTATTTTTTTCTGACATCATAATTTTTATAATTTCTCTTGAATATTCACAAACTTTTCATTTGTCAAAACATGTACAGATTTGATTCTGTTTTCAAACCAATCGACAAAGTTTTGCATCCATTCTATTTTTTGATTAGTTGGTATCATATCTTCTTGCATTTACGATTTTATTTTTAGCAGTTCGTTTTCCTTTTCTTGCATCAAAATCAAATTGAGTTGCAACCATTCCAAGTTGTATTGTTAAAAACAACAGTCCATACACCAAGTTTTTAGGATTACCAAGTTGCAAGAAGTAGTATCTTGTTACATCAGCAATATTTCGAGCATTTATTTTTTTTCTGATGTTTCTTGCATGTGTATGAACTGTGTGTTCTGATATAAACAATTCACTTGCTATTTCTTTTTCTACATAACCATTGGCAATTAAGCCAGCGATATTTGTTTCTTGTTTAGTTAGATTTTGCATAGTCTTTTAAGATTTCGTTAATTTTAGCATCATAGTTTATTTCATCATGAAAAGCCACAACACGTGCTGCTGCTTCAGGCACACCTTTATCGGTATATCTCACACCACTTACTATTTTTCTGATAGCATCGTAAGAAATACCAAAATGCGATTCGAACCTTCTCATCATTCCTGAAGGCAACGCATCTAAAAGTTCAGGACTTCCCTTGCTTTTTCTCTTTTTTGATGTGAATTTACTAACTACCATTATTATGTTATTTTCGTGTATTTTGTTGTTTTTTATTCTCAATGGTCTTATTTTTGATACCATATTACTGTACAAAGATAATAGAAACAACTTAAAATACCACATTTTACCATAATAAATTATGTTAAATATTAGTATTTTGTGGTAATTAATTAAAAAACAAGATGTTAACTAAAGAAGATAAAATAGAAATAATTCAAAATCAGTGTCAAAAACACGAGATTACGGCTTATGAAATTGGTGAGAAAACATCAATAAGCACATCATCAGCGCAAAAAATACTTGCTGGAAAGAATACTTCACCTAAAAATAAAACATTAAATATAATACTCGATTATATTCAAGAAAAGATAGTTGGAACTGAAATTGGTGCAGCGAAAGAACCAACACCAAGTTATAATAAGCCATTTGAAAGCCTTCCAATTGATGCCAAATTAAACAGCCTATTCCAACTATTAACCACTAATAATAAATTAATGGAAAATAACGCAGAATCACTTAAAAACGCAAAAATAGAAATAGCAAACATTGAACTTGCTCAATTAGAACAATCTCTTGCTATAGAAAAACAACTAAATGAATTATCTACTAACAGTCAAAAATCCGCTTCCGCTGGATAAGTCGTTTTTTTTCGTACCTGTAAATTGCTGACAAAAATCTATATAAGAAAGTATATTTTTCAATTGCGGTTCTTTTGATACCTTGTAGTATTTTTCAAAAACGGCTTTTGACATCTCTACATTTTCAACGTATGTTGTTGCGTGAAACGCAACATCTACATCTACTAAATGCAATAATTTATAATAAATAGTCACGTTTTTAAATACATGCCTATCTTTTGAATCAACACGCAATATATAAGTTTTTAGAAATTTCAGCAGATCCTGAACACCACCATTTTTTTGGATTTTACCCTTCAGCAATTCTTGTAAAGTCATAAATATATTTTTATATAAAGAAAAAAGGGGCATAGAATCTTTAAGATTGTAAGTAAACCAAATTTAATAAAAATTTTACATATTAAAAGTTAATGTTATTATAAAAAAAAATTAATCATTTTATAACACTATAGATATACTAAATAAAAACATTAAATTATTAGGATTAATTGTGTATATTGGAAATCGAGAAATGCAAACCCTATGAGAAGATTTATTTTATTATTTACTGTGATATTGTCAATTAACTTATCAGCACAAGACAATCATTTTTCTGTTGAAAACAACAGTCTTATATGGTCTAAAGTATATCAATCAAAAGATTCTCTACTTCTTGAAAACTACCAAAAACATATTAAAATCAATGATTTTACAAATCCGTTAACGTTTCTAAACAAAGGGTTTACAGGAAGGACAAACCAACATCATTTAAGATTAAAAGGACCTTATTGGTTGCAACATCCGTTTGATAGTTTTGTTGTTATTGAATTTAAAGATAATAGATACAAAGTAACTGTAAAAGAAATTACTTTTAGAGGACCAACAATCAACATTTATGGTGTTGAACAAAAACTTGATTACAATCTAAATGATAACGCATTATCATCTGGAAAATTAAAAACAAACAAAAAGATATTAAAAGCAATAAACGATTTAGATATTTTTTTTACCAACACATTTAAAACTTCATCGATAAATAAAGAAGATTGGTAATTAACTTATGATTATAAAATGCGCTTCATCGCGCACTTCTTGTGGATATTTATCTTTATACACAGTATCAATATCGCCACGTTCATGCCCCATCAATTCACGTATTATATCAACATCAATAAATAAGAACTTTGCGATTGTAGCAAAAGAATGGCGTATTGCTTTGGTTGTAATAGGCTCATTTTTCGGCAATGTTTCAATATTCAGTTTCTTCATTACTGCTTGCAACGATCTATTATGTGTCCGTCTAAAAGTGATGTATTTTATACGTTCTTTATGCCAAGGAAATACATATTCAGTTTTTTTGGTCGCGTACTTATCAATAATTTTTTGCGCGCAATCAAACACTTTTAAATCAAACTCTTCGGCTTTTTCGCCAAGTTTTGCACGCTTTAAATACACCCTTGCATCAATCAATTGTTCCCATTTAAGATAACACACATCTACAAAGTCTAAACCACCAAAATAGAACTGCAATAAACTCAAATCTACTGCGCGTTGTTGTCCTTCAGGTAAATTTTCGGCTTGTTCCAGGAGTTTAATTTTTTGCTTATCCAAAAACACATTTTTTACTCTACGTTTAGAAACGTGCAAATCTGCAAATAAACCGATAAATGGTCTTGAATTAATAATATTATATCTTTTAACACAAGAATTGTATATCGCTCTAATTTCGTACAAATACGTTCTTATTGTTGTATTTTTTAAGCGTTTATATGTTCCGTTTTTTAATTCAATCAATTTCATTTTTTGCGCTTCCTTAAAACCTTCTAAAAAAGAAGCGTTTATCTGATCTACAAATAGAGTAGGAGCGTACAACTTTAATTGCTCGATTGCTGCAGTATATGCTGCTGCATTTCCTTCACGATTTTGCGCTTTCATATAAGAAATCCTTTCATTCGCAAATTTATAAAAATCAATGCGTAGTTGTTTTTTAATATCCAGCAAGAAGTTCATTGCTACTTCTACATCAATACAATCTTTCAGTTTTGGGTTAAAAGCACGTGCTTTATACGTCAAAACTTCAGGATATAGATTGTCATAATCTGGATGCGTTATCAACGGAATAGAATTGGCAGCGTTCCAATTCAATTCATTGGAGTGTGAAATCGTTTTACGTTTCCTGTAGTTTTTATGTGAAACCACCAACTTAATAGGATATTGATTTTGTTGATTAGGTCCATCACCTTTAAACAGAATTATAGATACTTTCATAGTTAGATAAAATCATAATCGTACAATTTTCGTACAATTTTGATGATAAATTTACTATAATTTACCATACAACACCATAAATGAGCAGATTTATTTTAATTCTATAAATGCAAAAACCCTACTGTTTGTAGGGTTTCAATGGTTGTGACCTCGGCTGGATTCAAACCAGCAACCTCTTGAGCCGTAATCAAAAATAAATATTTATATCAAACTGTTTATCAAAACATTACAATATATTTCTATAATTTCGTACAATTTTCGTACAATTATCAATAAAAAACAGGCTGAATTATTACATCTGTAGCACTCCATTTTTCCAATATATAACCCTTTCTTCCTTTTTTGAAGTTGTTTTGCACCCATTGAGAAGATGGTGATAATGCAGGATAATTAAAGTAATAGAAATCATCTGAAGTACACATATCAAACAAGCATTGATGTGAATCTCCTTTTTTAAATACAATTTTTTCAGATTTTTTATATAAATTATTCTGTTTGCAATACTGATCAATTTTTTCCAAACCTTTTGAATCCAATTGTGGCTTAAATCCAAATTTTAAAGTACTATCATCTTTTCCATGCGAAATAATAAAACAAACATCACCAATAAAATAATGGTTTATAAACTGCCTGTAATTTACCACTTTTACATTATTAAAAACCCTATTACATAAATTTTTAAGCGCAGAATTTACAAAATAACCAAAACTTCCAGCATGATTATCATTACAAATATTGTTTATAATCACTTCATCATATACACACGCCAAACGATCAACAACCTCAATTTTAAAAGCCAACGCAACATCAAACGCCTCTTCATTTGTCATTAATTGTGGCAACTTGTGACCACCTCTTGTAGTATAACCATTAAAACCATCAAGAAAATCACCTAATTCATCAACTACAATCACATTACTTGTTTTGGTCGCAATAACCTTATCAATCATTTCATTATAAACAGCCTTTATACTTGCTTCATTCCAATCATCTGCATACATAGAAGTATTTGTACTATCTGTATCCATACCAATATGAACATCAGAATAAGTAAGCATATCAACTTCAGAAATATTTTTTTTGGCGGTTGTTTGCTTTTTTGTTGATGGCTTGAAATTCTCATACTTACCAAGTATTGAATCCAAATCAAAATCATCAACATTTGCAATCTCTTTAAAAACAATATTATAAAATGGTGTTCCTGTATGCGAAACCAATTTGTATGATGTTATATCTTTTTTTGGTAGTTTATAGTGTTCACAGTACTGATCAATATCCATCATAAAACCCTTACTATTCCATGCAGATAACACAAATGGCTTTTCGTAATTATTAGGTCTTGTTGTAGACGTTGATTTTGGAGTTAAAGTTTTAATTGCTGGATTCAATGCATCAACAACCTTTTTTACATATTGCTGAAACGCAGAACCACCTCTATGCGGCAAACCTAATTCAGCAGATAATATCCTGGAAACAGTAAAAGGTTTAAATTCGTGCAATGCTGCCAATTCCTTTATCCTTTTATTATGTACTGCGTGTTTGCTTGCCATAAACTATTCTATTTTATCAACAACAACTGTTTGCGTGTCACCACATTGCGTAGTTGTTTTACGCTCTATGTATTTTTTACCAAGAAACCTCGATTTAACAAACCAAAACTTCCATTGTTTCCTTTTTTTCTGTTCGGTTACAAGCGTACTATTATTATATTTTTCGGATGTTACATTTACGTTCAAACTATCATTTTGATACGTTACATTTCCTGTTATTTCAGAACATTCAGATTTTGTTTGCCAAGTTTCTATGTGCGGAATATCTTTTCGAACTTTTTCAACCATTCCAGAAACATCCATTCGTTTATTTAAACTATCTATATAAGAAGTTTTTTGAAGTATCAAACCTTTCAATTTTTTAACCTCTTTATTATTGATGTTTGCTTTTCTTAAAAGATACTGCAGATCCTGGTTTTTCTTTATGTAATCTTGTAATTCTGTAGTAGTTTTGAATTGCAGAAACGCAGTTTTAAGGCTATCTTTTTCGGATGTTAAATTCAGTATCTGATCAAAGTTTTCTGCATTGCGTTTTACTTCATCTTTCTGACGTTTTATTTCACCAAACGCCCAAACCGAATAACCAACCAAACCCAACACAATAAGTGCAAGAATATGCTTCAATTTTATTTTACTCAAAAAAGATATGATTGTGGTCCAAATCATTAATAACTTATTTCAATATCTAAATACTCAATCAACCAAGCCGTGAAACTATTTAACAACAATGCATCACCTTTTTCTAAAGAAAACAATGTTTCATTCAATTCAACATCCTTTACATATATTCCAGATACACTATGATCTTGATATGTTTCAACCTTTATTGTATCAATCAAAGAAATTCCTGTTACAAAGTTTTCATTAAAATGATCTACAATATTACAAGCAACTACACTTGGGTTGTCAAATACATTGATAATCAAATTATCAGCGATTTCTTTTTGTTCTTGTGGTGTCATTATGTGTTATCGTTTATAGTTAATTCCCAAGTGTCTGGTGCAACTGATAAAAGTTTTTGCATTGTACGTGATGATATGGTTACATCTAAATAACCATCATTATTAATATCTGTAAAGTTGTTTCCAAACAATAAACACCCTCGAATATCTGTATAATAATTTCCTTTATGGATAAGGATATATTCTCTTCCTTCAACATCTAACAATATAAAATGAGTTCCAAACCTTCTTGAAACTCGTTTTTTTACCGTATACACTCCTGCACAAATTGCACTTATATTCTGTTGGTTATTTAAAAAAGGAAGTTCTAAAACAGCACAAGTAATTAATGGAAAGATATTGCCATCTTCATACAAGTTAAACCAACCAAGCGTTTGCTTGTCTTCACCTACTATTCTGTTTAATATTCCTTTATGTGCCATTATAAATTACTTATCTTTATTTAAAAAATCTGCCGTCCAACCCTCCATTTTAGGATGCCATATTACCGATATTAAAGTTTCCGGCAATCCTGTAAAAAGTACTATGTGTGGCTCTCCCATTTCTATACGAATTGCTTCACCATGCTTTACAATTCTGTCATAAGTAGGTGTAAACACGTGAATCTCTCCACCTTTATTTAAGACTGTTATTATTTCAACACTCAAATTGTGTTTATGACCTTCAAATTCAGAACCATACTTTGCTGAATACAAGCAGCCAGACATATTTACATTTTCTGGTAGAAATAAACTTATCCATTCATCTTCTGTATCTCTAAATTTTTCCCATTGTTTTGGAATATTTGAGATAGAAACATTTTCAACTGTCAATCCTTTATTTTGCAATAAAAAATTAGCAAATGCACGTAGTCTTTTTATTTCTGCTTTTAATGGCATTACTTGTCTTTTAATCGTTCTTTTATAGTTGTTAATATTTCCGTTATTCTACCAGATACAGAATCAATCTTTGCACCATTTTCTTTTGAAAACACACTTACATCACCAACTGTATTGGTGACTTTCCATAACAACTCCAAATTTGCTTTTTCTTGATCTCTTACATACACTAAAAGTGTTTGGTAAGTTCCCCACAACTTGTAAAACGCAACAACAATCACAATAATAACTGCAATTAAAATTCCAATTATTGTTGCATCATTTGTAGATATTACTTCTAAAGCCTTTTCTGCTTGCATTATTTGTTTTTATAAATGTTCACAATTTTCGCCATGCACGTGCTTGATATTATCATCTCCTGCATTTAATCGCTTTCTTCCTTTTTCTAAAACCCAAGCAATTAACGGACTTCCAAACATTCCTGTAAGCACACTTAAAGTGTAGTGATATAACTTGCTTGAATCTAAGGCAGGAATGTATGTTGATATAATCGCTTCACTCACTTCATGCAAAGCAAAAAATACAATTGTAGAAGCAAGAAAATGAAACGCAATATTTGGCTTTGTTAAACGCATATATTTTTTAGTTCCATAACCCAACTTTACATCAGAAGAAACCTTCCAAGCATATACAAAAAGGCATAAAATACCTAAAACAAACGCTAAAAGCATTTCGTAAGAAATGTGATAAAATATTATTTTTTCCATTGTTATATTAATTTTAATATTGTGAGTGCTAAAAATCCACCAAGAATTGTTGCTAATAAATCTATTTTGTTAAATCCTGTTTTATTTACATCAAGCAACTCTTTTAACAAACCAACAATAACGGATGCAGACAAACCTATTCTTAACGAATTAACCTCACTAAATCCGAATTGTTTTGCTATCCAATAAATTACAATTGCTATAATTGCTCCTGCAACTAAATGATATATTTTGTCTTTTTGTATCATTATCTTGTTATTGAGTAGTTGAATTTTATTGTGCCAGATACAACGTGATTTTTACCGTTATATCTATACACTAAATCTGGTCGATATGTGTCTGAAATACTAAAAGCAATAGCACATCTTTCTAATAAATAAAACCTTGTTTCTGCGTGTATATCAAAAGTTAAAAAGTCTTTTTTATACGAACAACCAAAACCTCTTTGTAGATATAACAAATTCACTCCAACAAGTGTTTCTGTTTTTTCTGAATTAAAAATATTTACAACTCGATTATACACAAAACCTGTACTGAAGTAATAAGGTTTTAAATCTGCATACTCTGCAAACAAACCAAACTCGTTTTTATTAATTTGAGTTACTGCATATAATGAAACATCTAAAACAGGCGTTTTATCATAATCATACGCTCCTGCAATTGCTAATTTTGGATCAACTCCTAAACTCCAAATGTATTTTTCATAATCAAATTGAGAATGACCTAATAAAGTGAATATTAACAGTATGTAAGTGAGTTTCTTCATTATGGATTTATATCTGTTCCTGCTAATTCTGCTGCTGAAATATCTGTGATTTGCGATTGTGTTAATGCCACATTATAAAATTTGCTACAATCTAATTTGCCATTTAAACCTAATGTTGATGTTTTTGCATATAATCCTAAAATAGTATCTCCTCCTCTATCTACTAATCCTGTATAAACCCCATTACTTACATTAGTGACTGTTTGCAACACACCATTAAAGTATGTTTTCATTCCGCCATGCAACTTACTGCCATCATAAGTTACTGTTAAATGGACTGTGTTTAAAAGAGAAATATTTGAGGAAGTTCGGGTTTGTATTAATTTAGTTCCTGTACCTCCAGATTCTAAATTAAATCTAATATCTGTGGAAGACTTATACACATACCATTCCATTTCGGTTGCTCCGCCTTTATTTGCAATAATCTGATTATCATTATTGTTAAAATAAACAAGTGTAGTAAAAGAAAAAGGTAAGTCGTTAGTTCCGTCTGTAAAAGTTAAATCTACGCTATCAGGAATTAAGACATTACTGTTACTACCATTAAACTCTCCCATTTTACCAACACCTTCAGTAACGTAAGTTATTGCTGTGGCAGTACCATCATTAGAGCCAACTGTATCATCTACATTATCTTCAAATTTATACTCTGAAATAATGTTTGCTAAAGGATATATTGATGCAGAAACTTCACTTTGCTCTTGTGCAAGTTGGTGTAAATGCCTTAATGATTGGCTTTGTACGTTTACCGATATTGCAATCAGTAATAAAATTGATAATATTCTTTTCATATTATATCTCTAAAAAATAAAATTCATTTCTATTTCCGTTATTCCAAACTACCATATACATATCAGTTCCTGTAACCCAAGTTGCACCATTTGTTTTAGTCGCTCCTGTAACTGTTGGTTCTGTTGTTGTATTTATCAACACTTGTGCGTAACCATTTGTTGCTGAACTCGATATTGTATAAGTAGTTCCTGCGTTTGCAGATGCCATTGATACAAGATTTCCGTTTAGATTACTTATATCTAAAGCAGTTGCTGTTGTTACGAAAGGGTTTAAATAATCTCTATTTAATATCAAATCATCTGCAATTACTCCTAACCAACTATGCGCAATTATTTTTTTGGCTTGGGATGTTGGGTGTATTGCATCACCTGTATCATAAACACTTCTTAAATTTCCTCCTAAATCAGCCAAATATTCAAAATGAGTTTCAGTTTGAAAATCTGTTCCTGTAATTGCATTATCTCCATTTCCTAAAATAGCATCGTTCATATCTAATTGCTTATTCCAAGCCAATAATCCGTTCAATCCGCCATATAAATTAATCAACCTTTGTTTTGCAGGTGTCATAGTACCAACTACAATTATAGCACTTGGAGCGTCTAGGTTAATTTGGTCTATTAAATTTTGGTATCTTGTTAATGCAACTGATGCGGCTTCTGCTGGTTGTAAGTCATTTAGTCCTATTTGTACAAAAACATAATTTAGAGCAGTTTTTACTCCGCTACTCAAAGCATTCCAATCTGTTAATTGTTGGTTTATTGTATGACCTGCTACTGATATATCTGTTTTTGTTCCTGTTGGATATAATAAACTTGCTACGCTTACTGCTCCTGCGTATGGAGATATGGTACTGTCTCCTATAACACAAATATTCCCTGTAATAGAATAACTTGGATAATCAAAAGACATTATTTGAGAAATATTGGTGTCTTCTAAATAACTATATTTTAAGCCATTTACGAAATTTAAGGGTTCTTCAATAATTGATGGGTCTGAGGTTAAACCATCGATATAAAAACCAGATGTTTTAAAATATGGGTCAACTTCGCTAATTTGTGTATTTACTCTTACAAAATAACAATTTGAAGGTGTTGTGTGGGGATCATCAGTTGAAAAATCTACTCCTGTAATATCTGAAATATAATTTTGGTTAGCATCTAAATATATTCCAGAAAATGCAGCACCTACTGACTTTATATAATTTGTGCTTGGATAAACAGGTAACACTTCACTATATTGAAAAGAAGCAAACGATACTTCATTTCCACCTGCTAAATAAAATCCTTGTGTATAAGTAGCACCATCTAAAATATTAGTGTCAAATGCTTGATATTGATTTATGCTTGAAACGTCAAAGTTTGTCGTGTGCGATAAGTCACTTATTTGACTTTCGGTTATAGATATATCTGGATTTATTTTCGAGACAAGATTCGTGTACTTCACCCATTTAAACTGCGTTCCTGTCCAAGTAAGTAAACTATCTACTACTGTATCTTCTGCAACGCCAGAAAAGTCTGCATTGATAATCCCTTGAATGTTTACACCATTCTTAAACTTTGCTGGATTTTGACTGTAACTTGTGATTGTTGCTAATAATACTATTACTAAAATTATTCTCTTCATTTTTTTAAAATTTTCTAATTGTTATTAAACTTCCACTATCTAATCCTTCATTCATTGTTACTGTTGCACCTGAAAGTGTATAATCAACACCTTCAATTTGATAAATTCTATCTACATAAACATCTACATTGTTAGGTGTAGATGATAATACAAAGTGTGTTTGTGATGCAGTTGCTGTGAATTGTTGAGTATTTGATAAATAAACTTCACCAACCACAACAACGCCACCCAAACCAACATATTCCACTTCATCAACAAACCATCCTAAACTACTATTCCTTTGTAGGATTTCAAAAGTTGTGAAACTTGTAAAAGGTGTCTCAAAATATTCTATAGGTATTACTATTTCTTGGTGCGTTGATGTTGATGCGTTATCAAAACCATGAACACCATTTGCTAAAAATATTGGCAAAACAGTAGTTACACCATCACCTAACCGAACTGCAAGTGTGCTTCCAACTGCAAATGCCGCCTTATTTTTAAATCTAAATTTGATAAATGTAACATCTGCAACATTCAACGCGCTTGGCGCAGTAAATGTGATTGTATCTCTATCTTGCGGTGAAGTTGCTTCAATACTTAAACTACCAACTGCAGGATCATTTGTAGATGCTAAATTTATTCTTGCTGCAGCAGTAGATTCTGTTGTGGTCCATTCAACATTTTCTGAATAGATTACTGTAGATGTATGACCATCAACTGCAGTTGCATTTTGTTTTACCAATAATATTGCAACAGAATATTGTGTTGCTTCATCTATATATGGTACAATTGGATTTGCTGAAGGTGTTCCTGTTTTTTTACTTATTACACCATTGATATCTGCAATGATCCTATCAAAACGATCATGTGTTCCATCACCATTATCAAGTGTTACTGTATCTTCTGCTGCAGTATAAGGCGCACCAGCAATTGGATATAAAGTTGCACGCACTTTGTATGTTAAACTTCCTGCAGGAAACGGAAAATACACAACATCAGGAACTATTGTAATATTGTTTGCCAATTCTCTGAAATTTGCATCAACTTCTGCTGAAGTTAGTTTTGATCCTTTTATATCTCTATATATCATTACTTGTATTTTATTTATATATAATAATCATCTGCATAATCACATACTGCATATACACATACAGTCACTTCATCTACAACATCAATTACTGTGTTGTTGGATGTTCCTATTCCGATAATATGTACTGTATTATTCTGCGACATAATCTGTTACATTATTTTTTTTATTTTCTACCAAACTTAATTGTGTCATTTTACCATCAACCGCTATTTGATTGTTGGTTACTATGAATTTTTTCCCATCAATAAATTTAAAAAGCAACATTTCTAAAGGATTGTAAAACCCAAAAGCCAAACCTTCTATTTTTATTGATGCTTCTTGCACAGTATCATGATACACTCTTGACAATGCACATGTATATCTTATTTCTTCATCTATTTCATAACGCTTCCAACGTTCACGCAAATAGCGTTGGTCTGTAATTGTTTCGTTTGTTTCTGAAGCCATCAACCAAATTTCATTTCCATCAATCAACCTATTCAAAGGAACTACAGTACTATATATTTCTTGGAAATAATATTGACCATCAAGCGAGCCAACAGGTGCAAAACCAACGATATTCCAATTAGAATATGTACCTGTACTATCCAACACAAAAACTGACATTGGATTTAAATTGATTAAATCAAACTGTTCTTCTGATATATACCATCTTAACCAACTAATTGTGATAGTAATTCCGCCACTTGTTATTGTATTCGCTACAATTTCAGTTCCTAAAATTTCTATCTGTTGCGTTACTGCTGCAGTGTTTACAGGAATATTTACTGTAACATCATCGGTAAATAACCATTGACGATTTGTAATATCCATATTATCATCACCATGAAAAACTTCGACTTCTTGCTTTGTAGAAAAATCTATATCACGTATTTTTTCACAAGTTTCATCTTCACTATTGTAAGTGATTTTAACAGTTTTAAAAACCATGTGTGCTGCTGCATGAACACCTATTGGCGCGGATAATCTTAAATCTAAATAACCATTCTTATTGATTGGTATTTTCTTTAACTGTAACTTACCAACGATGTTTATATTTGCTTCTTGACCAAATGTATATTGATACCCTTCATTGTTTGTGAATGATGGTTTATTACTTACCAATATTTCATCATCAAGTAATAATTCGTACTGAAAAGAATCTTGATAATCGCCATCTTCAAAAGCAGTTGCACCTAAATCAACAACACTTAACATTCTAAATTCAAGATCTAATGTTACAAATTTATCATCACCACTATTTCCTTCTAAAAAAATTGGATTTGCTAAACTCACATAATTTAAATCTGCATCATCACCTGAAGGTGTAGGTGATAATGTTAAATAAAAAGGATCTTCAGTTGGTAATGGTGTAATATTCGGATTGTACTCAAAAGTACCATCAGTAAATAATAAATTAAAGTATTGCGTGTATGATGATAAGTACATATACACATCAGATTCTGATTGTTGCCAATGTACTACAGGTAAACTTTCTTCATACCAAAGTCCAGGTTCATCAAATGGTTGGTATGTTATATCTGCTGGAAGTATTTCATCTTCTTGATCCTTATCCCATTCTACAACTACACGTTTAAAAGGCGGTTGAATGTTGATTGTAGGATGCTCTTCAAAAACTACTGAAGTAACTAATCTTTTTATTGATTTCTGACCAACATACACACCATCTACATCATACTCTTCAAACTCAATAGCATCATCTGCAAAACGATTGATGCCAACAACACACCAAACTTCATTCCATTGAAAAAGTTTGCAACCCATACTTACCAATAAGTATTCTAAAATTGTATATGCATCATCTTTCTTATCTTTATCTATATAAGACAAAGTATTTACTGCAATTTGACTGTATTTTAAATCTTGTACTGCGTTTACAATTGCTGGAGCAATGTATATTGGAAATGATAAACCTGTTTGTTTTAAACATTCTGCAAACACAGTAGAAATTCCTTTTATATCTTGATAAAAAGTTTCTGAAAGTGTTTTTTCTTTTACACGACCTAAACCATCTGTTGCAATAAAGTTTACAAAAAATACATTGTTGGTCCATGGCTCACTAAATTGTTCTGGTAATAAAAAGCCAGTCCAAATAGTATCAAGTTCTTCAGCGTTTGTTGCATCTTCTACTTCTACACGATAACGTGTTTCACTTCCTGTAAATAAATGTAAGAATTTAGCATCTGCTTTATCAGATACTTTCATTGAAAAATGCAATTCACTTGCAACAATAGAAGAAAACCTATCTTCTTGACCATTGTATATCAACTGAATAGATCCTGCTTCTGCAAACTCCTGAATAAGCACACGATCATTATCATGTGTATCTATTATCTTTATATTTACGCAGTCGATAATCATTATCTTGTGCGGTTTAATTGTGAATCTGTACGATCTAAAACTAATTTCAATTTTCTACCATCTAACTCAAAACCACCACCAAGCGTTACATGAACTGCTTGTGATCCTGGAGTTGCTAACTGATTGTATAAACTCTTTTGTTGCTTCTCGTTAAATATTGCTTCACCGCTATTTACACGCGCAAATAGTTTATCGCCATAAAAAGAATTACCGCCAACAATACCACCATTTGCAAATGCGCCTGCATCTGAACCACCACCAAAATTTGATGCAATACCTCTAATAAGTCCTGCAACAATTAACAATCCTGCTCCTGCTGCAATTGCACCTAAAGGTGTCTTAAAAGCCTGTTTAACTGCAAGCATCGTAATACCAATTGAGATTGCTGCTTTACCAAGACTTTGCGCTAAATCTGCAATTGTATTTAACATTAAACCAAAAACAGCACCCATTCCAGCATTACCTTGAATAATACTTGAAATAACACTTGCAAAACCTTCAACAAAATTTACTGCAACACCTTCCATAATGGCTGCAGATGCATTTTGAAACTCTAACATTTTAATTTCAAAATTGGTAAGTTCTTGTGCATATTCACGCACAGGCTCTAAGGATGGTAAATCTACTTCAGCAACTGTTGCTGAAATTCCGTTTGCTTCACCAATAGGAATATCATTTCCTTTTGATCGACCAGACAAACCTTTTATTTTTATTAATTCGGTTGATTGTTTTTTAAGAGAATCTGTTAATGCTTGTGCTGCAAGTGCTGCATCTTTCTGCCCTTGTTCAAATTCTGCTTGCGCTTTTGCTGCTTCTTCTGCTGCTTTGTCTTGTTCTTTAAAAGCATCTGCAACAGATTCCATTTGCAACTTCATATAAGAAGCATAATTACCACCACTTTTTACTAAATTAAAAAATGTGCGCAATTTTGAAACAACAGGCGTAATGCTTTGCAACATACTTACAAATCCAAATCCTATTGCTGCAACTGCTGCAACCAACAATCCTATAGGATTGGCAATTATTGCTGCGTTTAATGCTGTAAAACCTGAAACGACTGCAGGCAAAACAGTAGTTGATAAGAATGTAAACACTGTTATTAAACCTGGAACTACAGAAGTCATTAAAAAACCTAATGCAATTAATAAAGGACCTATTGCTGCAGTCATCGCTGCAATTACAATAATTGCTTTTCTCATTGTTGGCGAAAGTTCTTTAAACCACTTAACTGCATTTTGAATTGCAGTAGTGACTTTCTTCATCACTTCTTTTAAATTAATTGTTTCTGATATTGCAGTCCCTAATTCACCAAGAGCAAGTCCAATATTATCTCTTAACGTTGAAAACAAACCAGCAAGTGTGTTTGACTGTTTTGCCATTTGGTCGGCAAATATTCCGCCCTTACCACTCATTGTTTCTAAACCTAAAGAAATTGCTTCAAAAGAAATTTTTCCTTCTTTAGCCATTTCAAAGATTTCAGATTTTGCAACTCCAAATTGATCGGCTAATACTTGAATGATAGGAATACCACGATCAGACATCTGAAGTATTTCTTCTGTCATTGCTTTACCTTTGGCTTTTACCTTACCAAAGATTGCAGCCATTTCATTTAATGGTACATTTGCTCCAGCAGATATATCACCTAAAGTTTTAAGGCGACCAAGAACATCTTCTTGCGCAACACCAAAGGCTAATAATTGTTTTGCAGATTTACCAACGCCTTCTAATTGAAAAGGTGTTTTTGCAGTAAAATCAATTAATTCTTTTGTTAGGTCTTTTGCTTTTTCTGCAGAACCAAGCATACTTTCAAAACCTGTTTCTAAAGTTTCTAAATCTGCAGATGCTTTTAATGCCAAACCAGCAATACCAACCAATGGCGCAGTTAGTGAGAATGACAAAGATTTACCTACAGATTGTAGGTTTTTACCCATCTTTTGAATCTTACGCTGACTGTTTTGCATCTGCGTAGAAAATTGCTTTAAATCAGCAAAAAACTTAATATTTATAGATGCTAAACTTCCCATTTTAAGATTCGGTGTTTTCTAATTTTTTAAAGAGTTCCTGCACTTCTGCAGATGTTCTTTTTGGTGTGTTCTTCTTAGTTTGTTTTTTCTCCCAAGCAAATGGCATAAACTTTTCAGGTTTCAGATTTTTATCTTTACTTTCAAAACTATATGCGCTATAAAAAGAAATTAATCTTGTTTGTAACCATCGCTCCTGAACTTCTCGTTCTTGCTTTCGATTGTAACCTTCAACGATATTGTGTATCTGATTAAAGGTTAAGGCATACAAAGCCTTGTGTGTCATTCCTATTTCGCCACAACACAACACTTCGTAATCATCAAAAGTTGCGTGATTTACTTTTTCTTTTGGCGCGTTGCTGGTTGCACCGCTTTCTGCTTTCCCAAGCGTTTAAATACCGCTTCAGAAAATGCTTGCAAAATCACAACAGCATCTTCTATTTGATTAAATAATGCTTCAGTACAATCTGTTACAGATATTTTTGCGGCTTTGTTATCTTCATGCGTTTCAATTCCTGCACTTACAACTGCTCCTAAAAAATCCCATTGATCAAAAGATAAATCTGTTTTAATTTCTTCAAATTTTAAATCAATCATTAATTGCTGAACATCGCCAAATGAATTGTAATCCAATTTTTTAGAAAGTAAACGCATAGCGTTGAATGAAAAATCAACGCTATATGTTTTGTTTGCTATTTTTATTGAAGGGCTACTCATTATGCTTCGTTTGCGAATGTTGGATCACCACTACCTTTGATAGAAAATGATGCAGTTACTTTCTCTTCATTTACTGCAGATATATTAAAATCTGATATGTAAATATTTCCTGAAACAACTAAGTTTCCAGAAGTTCCTGACGCCAACGTAAATGGATGTAATGCTTTCGCTTTCCATGCATCTGCAATTGTTTTTAAATCGTTTTTAGTTACATCGTTATCAACCAAACTCATATTCACAGATCCTGAAAAGGATTGTGATCCTGGAGTTGATATTTTTCCGTCTGTATCTTTTGATGCAACTTCTTTAAAGTCGGTTGAAAAAGATAATTCACAATCTACTTCGTGAAAGATATCTTTTGTGTCAATTTGTAATCGCATTGCTGCGCCTTCGTAAAATGCCATTTTGTTTATTTTTTAATGTTAAATATTTGTTCTATGTAAAACTCGTCTTGATCGGTAAAAACTGGTTTACCTGATATTATATTAAATGTTATTGGTGATGCACCAATTGCTGCAGTTACTTGATCTGCAATTGCTATTGCTTCATTGTATGATGGCGCAAATGAATTAATTACTCCTGAATATTCAATCGCTGAATCTTTAGAAAATAAGCCTTCATAACCAGCGAAATAGGTTACAAATTTTGGTCCTTCAGATTGTGGTGCAATTAAGGCATGTATACCTTTGTCATTTAAAATAGCCTTTGAAAGTAAATCGGTCAATGGCGTATAACTACTTAAAGTAGTGTATATTAATTCTGATATTTCTTGCCATTTTGCCATGCTAACTACTCAATCTATTTATTTGTTTTTGTATGTACCTTGATACTTTCTCTTCTGCATCTGCGGTTACACCGCCTTTTGTTTGTGAATATGCTCGATCCATAAACTTGTTTGCTGACTGTTTGACTGTTCCGCCATGTACAAACATTCCGTACCAACCATCATTCTTTCTTCCTTTACTTCTTGGGCCAACGTATAAAACTGCGTTTTTCTTCCCAAGTCCTCTTTTACCTCTTATTTTACCAATAGACTTTTTTAAGTTTCCTGGTTGTATCAATTTTCTTGCGCGCTTACCACTTATTACATGCGGTTTTTTGCTTTTTGGTGCTTGCGCTCTTGCTGCCTTTACTGTCGGATTTGCTACTTGCCCTAAGACTTTTAACATTTCACGTTTCTTTATTTTATCATCACCAAGACTTTTTAATTTTCTGTTTAATTCAGGAAAACCTTTTATCTCTACTAATGATTTACTCATGCTTACTACATTTTAATTCAATCCAATCTTTACGTCCTAAAACTTCAAAAGAATAGATGTTGTAACGTTTGTTAAACTCATCTATAATGTATAAATCGGTAATGTTTTTAAGCATTATTGCTGGATCATAAATGATAGTGTATTGCCTTACATTTAGCGCGAACACCTTACCATCTTCTTCTTCACTTCCAGATACATCTTTTACCTTTGCCCAAACTTGATTCAATTCGTTTTCATCAAAAGATTCACCACCTGTTGATGATGGTGCGCGTACACGTTCTACTAATGTGATACGTGTATCTAATTCACCGATGTACGTTTTGTTATTCACTTGGTGATGGTATAAATATGTACGGACTTAACAATTTTTGTGCTTTTGTCCTACCTTTTACAGGTATGTTGTTTCTTATATTATAGTTATCAGTCATTAATAATTTAACTGCTTGTATGATTGCTTTTGGCACTTTACCATCTGCATAACCATAAGAAATTGTTAATTTGACTGCACTATTTAAATTTGATTTTAGTGTTGGTAATACTTCATCAATAAAATTTAGTTTGGTTGCAAACTTATCTATCGGTAATAATTCTACAAATGCATCTATTGCTTCTTGCGTTGCAAGCGTTGTTGATTCTGTATCCGTTGTATATGTAACTGCAGTTATTGCAGTTGCTTTTTGCAATCTCAATTCGTAATCTTGTAAGAAACAATCTGCATCTAATCTAAAACTACGTGCATGTATTGCTGCATTGATATAATTTTCTGCTTCTATTACTGCAGCATCAATACATTCTTGGATTATGGTATCATCATGATCTCCCAAATCTTCCATCTTCAACTGCTTCTTTGCTTGTGCTAAAGTCAAGATGCTGTTTAAATTATCTGTATCTGTTATTTCGTAATAATATCCTGCCATTTGTTATGCTTTTTCTGCGTATTTCCTATCAATTAGTTCTTGCGCTTGTTTTGCTTCAATTGTATATGTTTGACCAACGTTGTAAGACAAATTAAACCTTCCTGCTACAGGTAGTAATATTTTGATTTTTAGTGTTGTTGGCTTCTTTTTTACTGATTTTGGTTTTAACCTTGATGAAGGCTTTGCTGTTGTTCCGTTTCCCATTTGTGTTGTTTTAAAAAAAGGCTGTGAACTATGAAAACACAGCCTTTTTTACTTAACTAAATCAAACTAAAATTATACTGTAAAGTCTTTACGAATTGCAAATGCTTTTTCGTTTGCTACTGCAACATCATTGTAGACGTTAAAGATTAATCTTGTTTTTCCTTTTGTTGCTTGCGTTAACGTATCAACAATGAAAGAAACACCTGACCAGAAACCAACAGTTGCTTGTCCGAAATCACCATAAATTAATGGATGACTTGCACCTGAATCTAATGTTGGTACTAATGAACTTGCAATGTGTTTTCTACCATTTAAGTTTCCGTTTTCTGATAAGAAAATACCTGATCCTGCATCTTTTTTGGTAGTTTTTAATTTACCCATCAATGGTGCATCTGATAAGTAATATAAATTACCTTCTGTTGCGTTTGCTGACTTGATTGCAGTTTCTAAACCTACAACATCATCCCAAGTTGGTGCTGCTGCTCCTCCTGCTTGAATGTTTGTTGTGATTGCAGTATATAATCCTGTTGGTGCAACACCTCCTGGACCATTAATAAATGCAGTTGTAATTGCGTTCTGGATTCCGTTTGCGATTAACATTTTTACATGTGCTTCTGCTGCAGGAGTTGTTTGAATCAACCATTGGTTTGAAATATCTACAACACCTGATAAACGTTTTGGTGATAATGTAACACCATCTACAACTGTATCTGTTGGTGAAACTTCTGCATTTTCTGCAACGTAACTAAACGTAAATTCATCACCAGAAAGCAACTTTAAATTACCTTGTAAACCTGTCATAACAGTTGCACCCATTTCTTCGATTTTCAAAGAAGGTAATAATGGCATTGTTGCTGTTGGTACAGTTGCAACAAATTCACCACCTTTTGTACCTGAATCTCCTGTTACTGATTGATCTCTTTGATCTACCAACATATTTGAAGGAACTGCTACAGAAATACCTTCAGCAACATTCAATCCTCTTGATCTCATTTCTTCCAAACCATCTTCTAAAGCACGTTTTTCTGCTCCTGATTGTGGTTTGTTACTTCTTACGTTGTTAATCGCTTTGATAAACGAAAATGCGCGTTCTGCAACAGGCTTTTCTACTTCACCAACAATCACTTCTCCTTGTGCTGCTGCTTCTCTTAAAACGATTGCTTCTGCTTGTTCTGCTCTTTTGATGTTTGCATCAATCGTTGCGATTTCTGCAGTTACTGCATCAAATCTTGTTGCTTCGTTTTCTGCTAATTCTCTTTTTTCTGTTTTGGCAGTATTCACCAATCCTGTTTGCTCCGTAATTAATGAAGCGCGTTCTTCTTTTAATTGTTTACTTGTTTTCATTTTATGAATTGTTTTTATTAATTGTTAATTGCGCTTCATACACGCTTTTTGTTCTCTTTTCTAATAAATCATTTTCACCACCTTTTGCAACATCTTCTGTTTCTACTTCTGAAATGATTTCGTCTAATGTTTTTTGATTTCGTTTTAAAGCATCAGGATTTGATCCTGCAGTTACAATTGACCATTCAAATAATCTTTGTTTGTGGAAATACAACACATCTTCATTTTCTCCTGCTTCTTTGTCACCAAACTTTGCTTTCAAAACTCTTGCGCCAACACTTGCCATTTTAAGCGTGCCATTGATTACTTTTTGAAATATTTTTTCTGCTTTTGGATTTACTGCAGCATCTTCAAACTTTACTCTACCAATCAATTGTTCACCTTCAACAAATACTTCTGAAGTACCAATTATATCATCTGGATTGTCTGAAAATGCTCTGTGTTGATATGATACTATTGGATTGGTATTGTAAGAATCTAAATCCCAACCTTCCATTTTAAAAACTGTATTGTGAGAATCTACTGCTTCAGATGAAATGACAAATTCTACTTGTCTGTTTTCAATAAGTTCTGAAGTCGTGTTCCTTACAAATGCTTGTCTTGTGATTATTTTATCTTTATTCATCTTGTAAATCTTTTTTAATTTTGGCAAGTGCCATTTCAACCTGTTCAGCAGTATGACTGTTTTGTGGCGTGCGTATCACATCACCACCTTTAATTGGATTCATATCTAATTTTGCACGTACTTCATTTACAGCATATACTCCTGAATAAATTAATTTTGACCAATAATCCGCTTGTGCAGTTTTGTTAGCGTTTAGTAATGATTCGGTATTGAATTTTGTGTAAACGTTTGATGCTTTTTCTTTATCAGTAAATAACTTGCTATCATATTCTTGTTGGAACTTGATCGCCCAAGGCAAGATTGAATCACTTACGTGTTCGATTTGTAAATATTCTGATATTGAGTTGTTGGCATCTTCTATGTTTCCAAGTTTTACAGGATTTAGATTGAACCATCTTGCAACTTCATTGATACCATGTTTTGATGCTAATAAGAATTGTGCTTCTTGTGCAGTTACTTTTATTTGAGTGAATTGCATTCCTTCATCAATTACAGGAACACCCCAACCTTTTGATTTTTGAAGCATTGATGTAAAAGCGTTTGAATATCTAACTTTTGCAGGATCCTTCATTTCATTAGGCGTCTGTAAAACTCCCATTCCTGTGGCTTTTCCGCTGTAGTATTCTGAAGAAAATTCTTGCGCTGATAAGGAAACTCCTAAACTATTTGCAGCGTGTGTAATTACTCCAATTCCTGTAATTCCGTTAAATCCCAAACCAGGAACATGAATCATATCTTCTGCTGATACTGTTTTTTTATCAAACTTGTAAAACAGTTGATTTTCGTATTTAAATACTTCAACCGCTGTTTTGTCTTGATCTATAAATTGTAATGCTATTGGTTGTGATGTGAGTTGATTCCGTTGGATAAAAGCATACGCATTACCCTTAAATAATGCGCTTAAAATCATAACGCTATCGAACTGAAAAGCAGTCATGAAATTGTTTGGTCGCTTATCAATCAAGTATTTTATTGGATGTGAAGAAAGTGATTCACGCCCTTTACCATCTGCAAGTTTTTGAAATACGCCTTTTGGTAGTTTTGCGTAGTCGTTTGAAATGATTGTTGCAGCATTATATACTGCTGAAAGTGTTAATGAAGAGTTTTGATTGACGTTAACTCCTGAAGTTGATACATTGCCAAACATACCGAAAAATGAAGATACACCACTAACTGCTGTTGTGGCGTTTCTTTGCTCAAATAAAGGTTGTTGTAATGCTTGTGTTAACATCTTTGCGCTTTGATTCGCTACAAAGATGTGAGTGTTTGAAGGTTAAATACCACGTCATTGACGTGTTAGGTTATTTTGTTAATGATTTATATATCATTAAACCGAAATAGAACTGCACAAATATGGCAATATATATAATTATTTTTCTTATAAATTGCGATTGCATTATTTGAAGGTCCAGCAATAATGATGTTGCAAACATTGCTAAAAGTGTCGTGATTACTGTGATGTAGATTTTAATATCGTTGCTCATGTTTTTATTTTTGTTTTCTGGAAATTCGTCTGATAAAATTATCGTATGATGCGTATTTATATTCTTTAAATACTGAAAAATGTAAGTCGTTTACGTTTTCAAAACATTCTTTTCGGTACTTAAACTCTGGCAGCGTGTCAAAGTAATATTGGTAAAATCCTTTTGTTGTGCCAATTATTTGCGCCAACTCAAATTTTTCTTGTGATTGTTGTTTTTCGTAATTTTCTGCTAATATTAATTGTGCTTTTTGGCTCATTGAGTAGTTTGTTAGTTGGTTATTTTGTTATCAATGATTTGGATCAAGTGCCTGCATTCTGATTCAGACAATAGAAATTCTGTTCCGTTGAGCGTTAATAAATTTAATTCAGGTTTTACTTCTTCAATAGTTGCTTGCATATTTTTTTTTGGTTGGTAATTAAACGCCCTCGCAAAAGAGCGTTCAATCTGATTTACAATGATGTTTCTTTTTGATTTTTTAGCGTGTTAATATTTATAACTTGTAAATGCATCTGCTTACTTGTTTCTTTATTTGTAAACTCGTTGGTTTACATACTTACTACAGTTTTAAAGTTCAGTGTGTCCAAATACTTCTGGAGCATCAGGATAAAGTTCATCAACTTTTGACTTAACTTCATCATACACTTCTTTTGATAAACCGAAATTCTTATAAAGATGTTCAGTGTACGTTTCAACTTCTAAAAGTTGTCCTTTTGTTAATTTTTTCTTTGCCATTATTTCTACTGTTTGATTAATATTTGTTCATATATTCTACTCGCTACTTGTGCAGTCATAATTGGTGGCACACTCATTCCAATTAAATATCTTGGTTTATTATTTAAAAAATTATAATCACTTGGGTAACTTCCACACCTACACAACTCTTTAAAATTTCTATATCTTGGTCTGTCAAACAAAACACAGTATTCTCCTGCCGTTATTGTGTTTGCAACTTTATCCATATACAAATATTTGTATTGAAATTGTGCATTCTTGTTTTTTCCCATTCGTTCACTACTATGTGAAAAATCAGCATCACCTTGTTTTCTTATATCCCAAAACGATTTATAATGTTCTGTTAATGGTCTATCCTCGTAATCTTCAAATATTTCTTTAAATGGTATTAATTTTTCAAAGAACACTAAATCTAACAACGGGTAATCATTAAAAAGTAAACTTGGATTTTTCGGTAGTGTTTCTGCTAAATCTTTTCTAATTGCTATAAAAAAAACACGTTCTCTTTTTTGTGGCAAACCCATTCTCATTCCATTCAATAAAAATTCCTTCACAACATATCCTGCTTTATCAAAATCTATTAAAATTTTCTTTGCATATTCTTTTGCTTCACCAATTAGGATTCCTTTTACGTTTTCTGCAATCACTACTTTAGGCTGCAACTTCTTTGCTAAGTCTATAAAATCAAAAAACAAAGTATCTAAAACTTGTTCTGTTTGCCCTTCTCTAAATTTCTTTTCAACTCCCCAATCTTTTTCCCTATTTCCAGATATTGAGAAACTACTGCAAGGTGGTGATCCATCTAAAATATCAAGGTTGTACAATTCTTTTGGTAAATCAGTTCTTTCTTTAAAAGTTCTTATATCCTCAATGTATGAGTGTTTTGGATTGTGATTTTCAATATATGCTTCAGCCATTTTTGGATCAATCTCATTCATTCCAATAACGTCAAATCCTGCAAGTTTATAACCCATAGTTGAACCACCACCACAAGCAAAACAACTAAATACAGTTCCTTTGTCCTTTGTGAAGTTGGCTTCTTTTAATTTCCAATCGTATAGATATTTGTGTTTTTTCATATTATAGTACCTACTGTTTTACTGATTTATATACTTCTCCTAATTTATTTGCTTGAGCATTAAACAATGCTTCCATTCCTTTTTCTCCGATTGCAAAAAGTGTTGTTCCATTTGCTGGTTGTTTTCCTAAATTTCCATTTGGATCTACAAACTGTATTCTGTGATTAGTAAAAAAATGTAAGTCTGAATTTTTACAAATCATTTGCCACCAAGTTGCAGAAGTTCTGTCTGGAAATAAAGCAATTCCATTTCCATGACTTATAAACTTATTTATCCATTTTTCTTTTGTTTTGCTATCTCCAAAAGGTGGGTTCATCCACACAAAACCTTTCCATTTTTTTTCTAAACTATCTTGTGTAATAATTTTATCTGTTGGAACAGAACAGTATGTTGTATCTACTGGACTCGCTACATCTAAATCAAATTCAACTGATAATGCATCAAAAACATATTCAGGTGTGTACCATTCGTTAGACTTTCCTTTTGCTTCGTGTGACATATCTATTTTTTTTCTTTAATTTTAAGTTCACAATACTTTTCCATAATTCCTGCAATTACATAAAGTTGAATTTCACTTAAATTCATTCCTTTTTTTATATTAGGACAATCGTTAGATTTTAAAAATTCAATTGCATTCATAACCTACAGTTTTCTATATTGTTCTTGTTTCAATCTTATTTGTTCGTTCACAGAAGATTTCCAATCACTCAATCTTTGCTGAAGTTTGCTTAACATCCTTAATTCTGCTTTTAAAATTTCTTTTTCCATAACTACTGTATTTGTGTGTCTTTAATTTCTTTATGTAAGTTCATTTCTGCATATTTTCTATCTGAATGATGCCAACAACTATTCATTCCACTTGTTTTTACAAATGGTTTCCAAAC